>JAUJYS010000676.1:0-21198 GCA_033995665.1 Melogona broelemanni
AAGGCCCAAATATTTGTACTGTTTAACAACCTTAAGAGGTTCCCCAGAGAGAGAATAATTATTTACCCGCGGGTACCAATAACCTCCTGTAGTGTTATTCAATACAGTGATCCAGAATTTAAAAAAAGGAACGAACTCGAAACTATGTATATGGGGGCCCGAATTTTTTTGTAAACCCCTAAACCGGCCCCAAACCTAGTTGAATTTCGTCCATGCCACCTCGTAGTGGTGGTGGATGGGACAACAGGTCGTAGCACCCAACCCCCAGCGAACGCACGCAGAACATGTCATTACGATAAACATCCAGCAACGACAATAGTCATCAAATTACAAGCACGCGTAGCGCACGAGCGTATACAAGTACGGCAAAGAAATGGCAGTGGGGTAGAAGCCGGGAACCTTTACCGTTTCACCGGACAACAAAACTGGTAAACACAAAATATCAAAAGTCAGAAAAGCAAATATTTCTTGACTGGTAGTTTATTGCTTCTTTAGGGCTTTGTCAGAATACGACACCCGTTTTTATAAAGCGATTATGAATTAATCCTTTTAGATTTACAACAAGTTGATACCTTTCATTTGTGAGTTCAACTGCACTAGCTGCGTAGAAAAATATTCGCATTAAAATTTGTTTTTCAGAACACGTAAAACCGTGTAATGCTACTTGCGTGCGTACGTAAAGTGGCTTGCGTGTGAAAGCCGAGCGATATGTAAAAATATATTAAGTATCCATTTCGGAGGCTTCACCAACATGTACCGTAATTTTCGGTTTCTCATCCCTGCGCTGACAGTTCCTGCATCACCCATTGACCGCTCTGTCCATGCATGAATGTTTTTTTAATCAACGTAGTGCCTAGTGCGCTTTCAAGATTACTGTATTATCACGTCTATGGAGATGTGCGAGGGGCAGGGAAGGGAAGGGATGGGGAATGACAGCTGGAATAGCCGGGCTGCAGGATCCACCCCTAAGCTCTACACTCCCTACTGTAAGCTCAGGGGTGACGCCAGTACCCCAGGCTAACGAATAAACGAAAGCCTGCGCCGGGAATCGAACCCGGGACCGTCCGCTTCGTAGGATGTTGATTTTACCGAGGGGGAGAAGCGACAACCCTTTTTAAAGCGAAGGCCACCTTGTGACGTCACATTAGGCATGCCATATTTTCCCGGGCACATCCGGGACGAAAGTCTAGTTAGAAATAAATTCCCAACCCGAACGGGATTGGAACCGTCTAGCTCATTGGGTATGGCAACAGCCGGGCGGCCCTGGGTTCAATTCTTGGCTCTGGCTCGATCCTGGGGTACTGGTGAAATATGCTCTTGTAACACGAGTAACACGAGGGGTACAGAATCTCCTGCAGCAATATTAATGAGGAATTTCTCCACTAAATAAGATAAAAATATAACTGACGGGTCGTTCGGTCCATCGTTCGCAATATCAGCCCCAATACCCGTTGTAACAGATAAAGACGAGTGCCTATTCCAAAATTTTTTAAATGCCTGATAGTAGGGCATTTAGATTGCACTGCAAAACAATAGTTACATGAACTTTTATAGTCACCATTCACCTCGGTGCGCTCTCGCACTTCTAATTTAATTTCTGAGAAGGTGGTTAAATCTGTGACTTCACTGGAAAGCTCATTCCCAACATGCACTCTACCCTTACACCTCGGTGAACCATAACATACACGCTCTAATGTAAAAACCGCAATGTGACGTCATTTGTCGCTCTCGAGCGGAGCGGAATTGGAACAACAGAACCACTTAATGAATAGCAGATAAAAGTATCCTCTCCATTCGAAATTGCGAGTCCCGTTGCTAGGCAACGGCAGCAGCGCACGGAGACAAGAGAAACCCCCGGCGCACTCGTGCTGCCATCTAGGGACTGGTAGCGTTTCTTAAATAAAGATGCTACACACAATTTTAGTCAATTGAAAAATTAATTATACCTCGCTTTTTCTACGTTTGGCTTCAGTCCACGAAACAAATTTCCTAGGAGGTTTTTTTGTATTGCCCAAACTTCGCAAGTTGCCAATAGATGACGTGTCTATCCATAGCGGATTACCGTTAAATAATACCAGTGCTAGGAACGTTCCTTTTGAAAAGGAACTCCTTTCCGTTCCTCGTTAAAGATAGGACAGAGGACGTTCCTCGTTCCTCCAGAAAGGAAAGGAACGACTAAACCAATGACTAATTTAATGACAAATAACTGTCACCATATACCCAGACAAATTCCCCTGTGAATTCCAAAAGGTTTAAGCCATTTCCATCATAGAAACAAATATTATTTCGTATTTCATCGAGCGTGTCCCCATTCTCATTTGTATCTAATGGAACGTACCAAATTCTTGGACGTTCCTTAAAAAAAAGTAACTAGAACGTTTCAACGTTCCTTTCTAGAAAAAGGAACGAGGACGTTCTAACGTTCCTCAGAAAAAGAACGAGACGTTCCTTCGCCGTTCCTTCCAAACATTGAAGTAAGAAGTTTTTAGTAACGGTACTACTTTTTGTTTCCCTACATGTTTTTCTCATGTCGTTTTTTTTTTTGCTCACAGTTACTTTTTTATAATTTATGTAAAAAAACTGTTAACGCGCTCGCTTCGTGCTGTCCGCAGACGAACACCAGCTTTTTGAGCCAATGTTTTGTGCAAGTTGTCATGTCATTCTTATTGTCAAGTGTTGGAAGGATCGCAGGGCAAAAATAGTGTCAAACATAGTTGACAATAAGCTGCTGTGTTTTCGAGCAAACCTCTCGCAACGCGCGCGCCTGTGTGAGTGTACTCGTGTGTGAAAGTGTCCCAATCTGAAAGTAACGGAAGTAACGTCCCGTTACTTTCATTTTTTAGTGACTTTGTAACGGTTTAGTTACTTTTATTTTTTAAGTAAAGTTTATTTTTTAAGTAACGTCTTCCTCTTGTTGATAAGTAACGAGGATCGTGTCAGTTACTTTCAAAAAGTAACTTACCCAACTCTGGTCATGACATAGATGACTGAAGCTAGGCGCATGCGTTTTTGGTACGGCCGTTTAGTCCAGTCGGTAGCATATGCTTCCGACTGCGGTGCGAGCAGTCCCGGGTTCGATTCCCGGCGCAGGCTTTAGTTTATTCGTTAGCCTGGGGTACTGGTGTCACCCCTGAGCTTCCATTAGGGAGTCCAGAGCTTAGGGGTGGATACCCGGCATCCTGGCTATTCCAGCTGCATCCCTATCACTTCCCTTCCCTGCCCCTCACATATCTCCATAGAGACACGAGGGTGCAGTATTCCTGTAGTGCACTAAGCGCTACGGTGAATTAAAAAAAAAAGTTATCTGATGCATATTAGGGCCGCCATTTTTACGATTTATCATGTACCATAATCGTATCTAACGTTTTTAATCGTATTTAAAACCGCTCTCAGGTTAGGTTGGTAAATTTTGTCTCTCCGACAGGTATGGCTATGATTGTCGATTACAATTACGTTGGCTTGAGAACATTCGAATTCGATGATATTTCGACGGTTCTGTTAAATCGCCAGTGGTTATTTGGCTAAATTGTGAAAGTACAAAAATAACTCGAATCGCACTTCGCACTAGAAAGTGTTTTGGGGGATTTAAGCTCTCGTCTCCCCCCACCCCACCCCCAATCATGAGAAGCATTTCAAAAATTGGCAAAAATCTTTTCTCCCCTTTAGAATAGAGGCGTCAAGATGACGTTAAGCGACACCATTTATTACCTACTCATTTAATGCTAATAATAAGGGAGAGTCACTTGATTACGCGGAAAACGCATTATTACATCGCTGCTTATTTTCTATTTACCGATTTAAATAGTACACTGTACTTGTATATACTAGAATGTACACTGCACGGTGTATGTACTCTTATACATTATATCGCGATAAACAGTAGCCTTCAGCACCGTATACTCATGCGACTATATCGCTTCGGTGCTGCTTCTGTTTCGGGAGACCAATTTTGATTCAAACGAGCGCGTGTGCACAAACGCATTAAATAATTATTGCTGCGTTGCACTCACGTGACATTTTGCTGCTGCCTAACGTGCTATATCCTCCTGTGATCAAAACCACGTAAGGGTGGACATCAGAATAGCTTTCTTGGTTAAACTAACAGATTCGTGACATCGATAAGATTTATTCGCATTATCCTGACAATTCAGCTGTGCTATATGACTCAGAGAATTTTAATAATTTCAAAATTTTCAGAAAAAGATAATCTAAAATCGTTGAAGTGTAGCAGCGAAGAGGAAAAGTAAGTCTACACAAGCCACTATTTATATATATATATATATAAATCACCGTAGCGCCTAGTGCACTACGGGATTACTGCACCCTCGAATCTCTATGGAGATGTGAGAGGGTCAGGGCAGGGAAGGGAAAGGGATTGGCAGCTGGAATAGCCAAACTGTAGGATCCACCATTAAGCTCTGGACTCTCTAATGGAAGCTCAGGGGTGACGCCAGTACCACAGGCTAACGAATAAACGAAAGCCTGCGCCGGGAATCGAACCCGGAACCGTTGGCTTTGTAGCATGTCCCCATACCCACTGAGCCATCGTTTCGTACAATTGACAGTTATTTTTTCTCTAAATTGTTGAAAATTGAATGTCCGCCCAAATACCAACATTTGCAACATGCTGGTTCTCTGTAATGCATTCTTTGAAAACACTTATTGCGAAATACCGCTACGCGCATTCTCGTTCGTATAGATACGCGTAATTTCAAACGTACTCGAGTTTTGCTGTCGGCCTTGTGCAAAATCAACAAGACTTCGTAAGCAATTCCGAGAAGCAAGAACGACGACGAAAGAAAAAAGCCACTGCTCCGAACTAATTGTCCGTTCACAACCCCAATTTGATCAAACAATATAACATTAAAGCATCATTTCCTAGAAAGTAAAACTTGGAACAATTTGAGAAACAGAAACTTAAAATAATAGCCGAAATCACAAATACTAACATTGGGCCTTATACATAACCCTCATGATAGTGTTGTTTCACAGATTAGACATTTTTGATAGGGAAAATTTGCCAAACAGCAACTGAAATGCATTATAATGAAATAACTCATATTAGTATATTTCTTTCTCACACTGGGTCGAAAGTATTCCAATGTTTTCTCAATAGCAAGTCTGTATATTTAATGCTAGTTGTTCAAACCAAAATTATAAAATAATAGCAATCAGGTTTTGATTTCGCTGATACTTTTACTTGATTTCGTACAGATTGCGTGTATAGCATTGTTCTTCTTAATTCCTGCAATTTATTTGGTATTTTATTGTGATGTGCTCCATTTGTGATTCGCTTAGCTTGACAAACTCACGAAATGCCTGTAGAGTTATTACAAGCAAAATCTCGAGCAACGTCTTTTTCTCAATAAATTCCAACAGAACAGCTGAACCAAATAGCGATCAAACATTGCAGAAAATATCTCTGCCAAAGGTTCACTGGCGCGTTTAGACAATCTAGTCAGCTACGACTATTTATTAATCAATAAATAGTTTTTGTTTTTATTTTGGAATACGCACTTAGCAATAATTAGAAACGCACTTGATAAAATAACCAATTAATACAGAGGTCAAATTATAATCGAAACGAATTAATACGTCTCTTAAAGAGTCCTATAGGCAGCATTTGTTATGTAACCATACACAGCAATGACTAAGCGTTGTGTCCAAGTTTGTATTTGCGCTTGACATGACACCGAGTACAGAGGGTATATATGGTTTAGCCGGAAAACGTAAATAAAAATCTTGATTCAATTTCCTTTGTCAGAAGAGTTCATTGCCAGCGAGCTTTGGCAGCGATCGACAATACCAGCGCAAGAGGAAAAATAAATTTACGTTGTGACAGGCAATTATGTATTTAGCATTAGTCACGGCAGAAAAATATATATCAATCGATTTCAATAACCATTTGATTATGTACACTGATTATTGCAATTTTACACATAACTATGATCGCTACCAAAACAATGGCTACATTAGTTTGTATTGATGGTAACTGGGAGCTTTTAAGCGATTTTGACATGTTTTAAAGTGGACAGGGTCACAGATGAACGAGTACATGAGACGTATACATGACGTGGAACTGCAGTGGAAGATGTAAAAAATTCAATCAGTGTTTCCCAAACCTTTCGGCTCCCGGAGCCTTATTTAGAACCAATTTCAATGGCGGAGCCCCTTAGAGGCTACCCATTTTAATGGCGGAGCAGCATTTAGTACAAGTTTAAAACGTTTAATTATTTATTTTATTTCCAGGAGTGGCCGTGGAGCCCCTGTGAAATGCCCATGAAGTCATAAGGGCTCCGCGGAGCATAGTTTTAGAAATGAGGATTTAGATAACATTTCAAAAAAAAATATTTGTCGCCTAAATTTCTCAATGTTTTTTATTTTAAAGTTGACTTGGAATGCACTTAAAATGTATGTAAGACACGATGTTAGTCACCTAATCGGCTAGATATAAGTCTCCTCAATTTGCAGTGTAGCAAAACTTCGGTATTGATTTTATGTTGTTTTCTTATTGGCGCAGGCGTGGAAGCGACGCTGGGTGGTGGTCCACGGCATGACTAACGTGAGCACCCGAAACCCTGTGGTCACCATCGACATGTACTCGCACGAGACGCGGGAGGGACACCAGCTGGAGCGAACCACAATCTACCTGGAGCGGGTTATTGGTGATTGTTGCCTTTGATATTTTTAATAAGTTGATATCGTCACAGAGACCAGGGTCTATTTTGGGCGTTGTAACCTAAAAATGACTACATGGTCAACAAAACAACGAGACACGAGAAGAATGGTAGAGGTGAAATGACGCGAAAAACAAATTAACATAGAATGTTTAATTCCATTTTTTAAAAGTTTTTACGCTTGTCAAACAAGTAAATTAAAAATTGTTTACTAGATTTATTGTGTACTAGTGCAATTGTAATATCTGCACTTGCTCTAAGAATAAAATGTTGGTCTCTTCAAATCAGAAAATGTCCTCAGATTCATTAAAAATTGGAAATTGTAAGAGCAATAAAATAAATACAAAAAATTCGCATGTTTTGTCGACGTATTATTTAATAACGAAATGATACCGATTAAAAATCACAACAAAATTTTAATTAAATCACACCTGTTGCCCATATTTCGCCACGTTGTTATCACTAGGCCATTTAAATCTTCTGATTTAAATCATTGTTGTCAAACGTAAAGTGGCTCAATTATAGACACCATTTCATGTACGTTTTTGAAATCATAATTCATTTCTTTCTTTTCTCTTACCCAGGAATCTTCAGATCACTAAGCCGGTCGCACGTGTACGCGTTCAGCGTGGAAGGTCAGGAGACGTTGCTGTACCTGTCCGGCTACAGCGAGACAGACAGCCAGCAGTGGATCACGGCGCTGCGCTGCATCCTGTGGCCACCTACCGCCAAGCCCACTCTCGAATGCTGTAAGCCTCCCGACATCGACATTTCCGGTATAATTGCGAGCTTTGGTTGGAGATACGAGACGAATATCACTTCCGGTATAGGTGGTGGTGGACTGTCCTCTCTCTCTCCTACGGTGATGGTTAGGGTAGCGGTGGTAGCTATCCTTCTGGAATGGCACTGGGTTCAAATCCAACTGTAGTCATTGTTGTTTTTTAATTCCCTTTTTCACTATCTAAACTTCTTTAAAAGTAGTGTTTTTTTTCTTTTCTGGTCTTACTATTTACTACACATTTTAATTCGTCTTGTAAACTTTTTAAATATTCCTTACTAGGTTCTAATTAAAAGTTTTAACACAATCAACTTCACAAACTAAAACGGGTTCATTTTTCGAGTTGATGCAAATAAACGGCATGAATCCCTAACTGAATAATTCGAAGAGCTAGCGCAGTTCATTTTACATTATGGATAACTTGACCTTTCGAGACATTCCAACCAATATTCCATTAACAAATATTGGTCATTGTCATCTAATTTTCTCAATTTTTATTTTCCCAAATGTTTGAAGTTTAAAACAACATTTTTTTCTTTATACATGTATTGTTAAGCTACACTTATAAGTGTAAGTACGTCTAAATTTTATTTTGTTGTCAGCTATTATTACGACTAAAATGTAAATTTACGTAACATAAATTAGTCTTCTTTAGTCATAATCACTAATTACACATTACATTTTGCATGTGAATTTACAGCGATTGGTGACGTGTTCAAAGTGAGCATCATCGAGAACCTATCGTCGTTCGTGTCCCGTTCGCGAATCGCCAGCACGGTGGGCTACATGATCACGCTACCCTCAGTTATATTGCTGGCCAGTCTCAGCACCGGCTCCATTCTGGTAGAATGGCCCTGGCAATACATTCACAAGGCCATTCTCATGGACGTCACCTGTCCGGAGGACACGGGCAAAATCCTTTGCGTCGAAATTTGCAGGTTTGCCACAGTCATCAAAATCCATCACAATTATAGCACTAAAAAAAGAAAATGTAAAGACACTACCGACCACAACCATGGGCATTGACATCGATTGTATCTGCTCGAGACGCGCTGAGGATAAACGGCGATAGTTTGGCAAGACCTTATAAATAACGAATAATTCATTAATATTTGTGACACAAAATAATGAGCGAACCATGTTACATCGTCAAAACCACAAATTTAGTATAAATGTTGAAAAAAATAAATTAATGATAAACAAATGTAAAAATAAAATAAAACCAATCAAGGTTCTCTTAATTACATTTCGTTGCAAAAAAAAAACCCACATCAGCAGTTTCGACTGATGAGTTGCCTTGCTTGTGGTCAGTTGTGTCTCTATATTCTAATAATTGGATAAATATATGTTGATATTTCTCGATTGTTAAAGGACATGCCTATAATCGTTCATGTCTTTATATATTATTATTTCTGGTTGCAACACTAAAAATATATATTAAAAAATAGAAACTTATCCTAAAAGAAAAATTGTCCCTTGCAGTGACGTATCCACATCCGGAATCTACTACTTCTTCAGCGAGAAGGCAGACGAGATATCCCGGATCCTCGCACGGAGGATCGTCCCCTGTCAATCCCTCGGCAGCAAACCGCTCTCCAACCGCAACTCCATCTGCAGCATGCGCTCCACCCAGACTCTGGATCGACCAACCTCCTCCTCCACCACCTCGAACCGCTCCATGAAGATCACCGCTCAGCGCACCTACCGCAAAGTGAGCGAGGACGTCACTGGATCACGCCGCTACACGTCGGCCGATCTCAGCCAGCTGCGATACAGCGGCTACCACCGAGCGCGGAGCGCCGAGAATCTCGAGCAGGAAGTCGCGCAGAGCGAGATGGACGCGGTGACTACCAAGCCACTAAAGGTAGAGGAGATATCTGAAAAGATGGCTGCGGCCGCTGCTCAACGTGATGACGATGGGGATGCCACTATCATCCGCCAGCGAGGGAAGCGGAAGCTACCTGTCATTTCGCAGCCGCTCACTTCACCACTGAGCTTCGACAACATTCCGCTACGCATCGCTGTAGCGAGAGAGGGGAGCATTATGGAAGAGTTGGCTCGCGTGAAACTTGATCGCCGCAAAAGTAGCAGCGATTCCGCGCTCACCTCTCCGCGCTCGGTGAGCACCACACGCTCTTCCCAGCTGCAACGGATGTCAGCGCTGTCTGCCAGATCGGGTGACACTGACAACTCAGACTATGAGGAGATTCCAGTTTTTGACCACGGTGACATCACATCCGTCACTCCAGCAGAACAGCCGCGCCAGCCTCAACCAAGACGTTCGACCGATTCGCAACGTCACAAGCAGTTGTCTTCTGTGACGCCCTCTGGCGACATACTTCCGGTGCTGCCCTCATCACGTCCACAGTCGGTGTATTCGTGCGCGTCACAGGCTTCACGCGATTCGGGTGTGTTGTCCTCCACACCGGAAGACGCCATTCAGCACAAGAAGAATGTCAAGAAAAAGAGAAACGAAATTCTTATTGTTCCCGCTTCGGAATCTACCAGGGTGTCACCGTCAACCCTGAGGAGGATGACATCGAGGAGCCGCAGTAATTCGGAATGCGCGCCACCATCGCAGGATTCAACGCCACGCGGTGTCATACACGATGATAATGAGTCGAGAATGTACCGGAAGTTCACAGACTTCATCGAAGAATCGACTAATCGTGAACTGGAAAATAGTCTGGCTCAGAGGTTGTCATCATCCAGTGACAGCACCCTGTACAGCGAGATTGACGTTTTTCCCGAGGGCAAGAGCAACCAGGTGGAGGATCCACTGTACGAAGATTTGGACAAGTTCAGAAAAAACATCCACAAACTGTTGGGGATCCCCCACAGCGCGGAGCACCCATTGGCTGCCGTGGCTACACTCCGTCGAACCCCATCTCCGGCTCCCCTCGATCCACCACCGCCTCTTCCCCCAAGAAAATACAGTAAGAATGCTCCGCTGTCCAAACAAATGTCCCTGCAGGAGGCTCAGCCCAGACGCCGCAAGGATGTCATGAAGTATTTGGGCGTCGACAAGGAGAAGTTGTTCGGCTCACTGGACAAGCTGAATGGGGCTGGACAGACAGTGGTGGACGTGGCCCAGAAGCGGAAGGACATATACCGGTACCTGGGCATCCCGTCAATGGCCTCATCACAGCCGGCAGGACTCAACCAGGCCGAGTCCACCTATGACAGCGTGCCCACTGTGCGTCGTCAGAACAGTCTACTTCAGGACCGTATAGCAGTGGTGCCATCGGTGGACACCTCAGGTCGTCGAATTTCACGCACTTTTGTCAAGACTGGATCACTTCCGCACTCTATGCTGCCACCCATGATGGAACCGAAACCCACCAAGAAGCGTCGTATGGTTTTCCTGAAGCGGAAGACGTCCACCAAGAAGCAGTCTGATAAACCGGAAGTGGCCGCCGCCGCCACTTCAAGCACCAGCACCTATGTTTCCTATGATTGCTACAGTCATGACGATTGGGAGGACATCAGAAAATCCACTGAAGAGAGCTCATCAGCCATTGACCCTATTCCATCAACAGTAAAACCTGTTGAACAAGAGTCATCCAAGTCAGACAACCCCAGATCAATTAGAAAGGAATCAGCAGATATGGAAGAGGACATGCGGGCTTTAAATTGCCCCCAAAAGATGGCGCCACATCCGAGGACGAGGCACCGTTTGGAGCAGCAGCAGCAAAATCTGTTGAAGATTCCATTGAGAACAGATTCAAGCGACGCATATTCGGTCCCATCGACTCTGAAGCTAACCACTGCCGTACAATTACGGATCAAAGACACGAAACAAATCCTGGAAGCCAAGCAACCATTTTATGTCAACTTGAATGAGTTGAAACCTGCTCTGAAGGCCATCGTGGAGGACGAAATTCCGACACTTTCGGATGAACAACCAGATGTTATTCGACTGGAAATTGAAAGTAGTATTGTTGAGAAAGAGTCTTGTGAAGGTGAAGATCAGTCCGATAAGGAAGTTGGAACCGGATTTGGCAAATTGCTACAGGTTGAGCGTGAAACATATCAGGATGTCGATCGATTGAGTTCCACCTCATCGGTGGACTCCAACTACATGGTCATGACCGGTTCTGCAAGAAGCACAGAAAATTCCTCATCGAAAGTCCTGAAGAACTGGAGGAGCAACTCGGTGTACATGGAGTTGGACATTGCCAGAGATCAACTGGAAAGAGAGGTTCTCCTGACCAATCAGAATGCTGACAACAATCGTTCAACACCCCGTCAGGAAAATAACGAATTAGATTCTGACGAGAGACCCGTGACTATCATTGATGAGAGTGTCGTTCATCTGCGGAAAAAGTCAAGATCAGTGCCACTGATTTGCATCAATGATGAAGAGGTTGATGCGCCAGAAGACTTTGACAATAAAAAGCAGCCATCTTCATCCAATGAAGATGAAGAATCAGAAAACACAGTTTCCGATCGGCTATTTGAGTTATCTATGGACATCAAGCTGTCCAACAAAGCCACCATAAAAGAACTGAAACGATTGTTACCGGATGAAACGGAACTGGTGGACAATTTGGAGGCAGAATCAGTGGAGGATTATTCGGGCAAACTGATCGAGACTCTGATCAACTCGATTAGAGGTGGCGCTGCATTGCACAATGAAAAATCGATCACCACTGATGACATCACTCCATTGTGCACTGATTCCGAAACGTTCATCTCAGGTGAGAAAGCCAATGTTCCCATTCCATTCAATTCGTTGACAGACAGCTTAGTCACTATCACAGCGGTTGATAAGGATGAAAGCACAGTGTCTGATACCGACACCATCCTACATTTCATTACGGGAAACAATCCCGAAAATTGTATCTCAAAAAGCGATTTCGATTTCACCATTTCTGGTGACGATGCTCTGATCCACATTGATCCGTTTCGTCACAGTCAGAAAGATATTTTTGACACTATCGCGATTACCTCCGATGGTGACTTGCTATCATTCTCGGATAATTGCTCAGTGAGCAGCGACTCAATATTGAAACCTGATATTCAGGAAGATCCGATTGTTGACCAATCGGATCAGGGGAATCGAGATTCGCCTCATGCGCCACCTAACGAGAGAAACGCGAGAGTCAACGAGATGCTGCGTGAACGGTTGTCGCTGTACATAGATCAGCTTTTCACCGAAAGTTTGATGGAGTTTCCGAAGGATTCTACGAACCTCCATGGACACATAGGCGACACTCTTGAACTGGAGACAGATCCAGATGACCTTGCATTTTGCATTAAAGAGAGCGATTTTGTCGAAGAACAAAATGCAGTGAAAATGAAAGGTCTACAAGGACCTGACAATCCTGAAATAAATATTGAAGTCAAAGATAACGAGATTAAATAGGATATTTGCTTAAATTATTTATTTTTTGGTGTGATGCAATTTCCTGGATTCGATAAATAGTTAAATTGAATTAGATGCTGCTATTGTTGCTATTGTTTACAAACTGGTGTTGTACCCGATTACGATGACTGTTATTTATAGATACGAACGTATATGTGTTTGAATTAAATATATACTGTATATACTGAATTGTACTTGGTAAATGTCATTCGAGTAGTGGTTCCGCAAATGTTAAAATGTTTATGCTGCATTGTTATGAATGTTAATGAATGTAATGATATTTTAAGTGTTAATTTCTATCTGAGTTTGCTAGGGGATTTTTGATTAATAACACAAAATAACGAATGTCTCAAAAATAGTCAGACAGTTGATGTTGGGAAACAGTTTAAATGTTTTTGTTTTCAGTTTGTTTAAACGTTTGTTTTGTTCAATTATTATCGTTATAAAAATAGAGCGAATCACTTACTTGATTATCAGTGTTTTCACCCATAAAAATTAGCCAATATTTATGCACTGTTTTTTTATTGCTATATGGTTAATAAATGATTTTGATTTGTTTTGCCGAATAACCTCAAACTAAATGTACAACATAAGTAATAATAAAGAACAACTGGGTCGTTTATTGTTTAATTATGTTTTAGATATTATTTACAGAATCACTGAACACTCAAATACATACACACAAATGCCTGCACACATTAAGACTCAAGCCTATACAATTGCCTAAATACTGTACATCATTTATAATGATTTATATGTAAATTAATTATGTTCGTCGTTTTTAGTCAGAAATTAATGACTCGATATTTAATCATTATTAGATAATTATGTTATTGATTGCTTTATCTTTGCTAAATATTTACCTAACATTTCAATTACTTTTGGTAGTTTCTGTTTGCAGCTGGCAATGTTAAGCTACAAATACAAAATAAATATATTTTGCTGAACAAGTCCATTTTGAACACAATCGATGGGCTACATCTACTATCTAATTGCACTACCAAATAAATATATTTTAATTTTAATTGAGTTGGTAACTTACAGCTCGGATGGTAGGCCTTTCGCTCGGGCAGTTTTGAATTCGGTCACAAATTTTTCGCACAGAGTAATTCCTTTAGGTAGGTTGGCTGACAGACTATCGAACATTTCTGAAAGAAAACAAATTGTCAGCACTCCCATTTCAAAGCGCCAACTTTTAGGTAATGTGTGTGCTACTTACCTGGCGATCTACGGCATATTCCCATCATTTTCCTACGGGCCACATGGTTGAATGAAAGTCGGGCTAGGGTGCTGGCACATTTGGCTCGAACAGAGAGGGCACCGGTCATTCGTTCAAACAGTAGGCCAACCACATCAAGCAGGACCAAAGCCTCGGAGACTCCAGATCTGCCATATGCCAGATTTCCAATAAGGCTGGCTGAAAATGGTGTTTTACGTACGAACAATTATTTTAAACATATAAAATTATTTTGTTAATTTAAAAAATATGTATTAATTTTTTTTTTTAAATTTTGTTTACCAAAATTCAAACGAAAACATTTTAAAATCCCAAGCTTCTGGTAATTTGTAGAAAATTTAAAGACATAAATTAATGACCACTCGTCAAATGTGTCTGCTCGGTGCGCGCCGAGGATAAACGACGATAGGTTGGCTAGACCTCACAAAATAACGAAGAATTAATTATCAACTGCGACACAAAACCAAAATTACGAAAAAACAAACCTGTAGCCATCGTCAATCCTTCTTCGTCGTCGTCCATCTTCTTCAAAGTATGTTTAAGTTTACCGATAGTCCAGCTTTGTCGGGAAACACTTAATAGCTGCTTAGCATCGCAATTGTTTCTTTCGCAATTTTTTTATTTTATTTTTTTAAAGCGCAACAGCAATTTTTTTGTTAAAAACAATTTTGAACTACTCTATTTTCGCATTCTTCTTATTCAGCAGACGATATTGGAACGTAGCCATAATGCAGCGCCATTTATCTTTCGGAATGCAAAACTACGTGATACTAGGTCGCCGTATACAAAAAATCAAACGAATCGGTACAATATTATAGAAAATATAATGACATTTGTTGTTGGTCCCTTTTTTAGCAACCCTGGGCAAATAATTTTTATTAAAGTTGATGTCCCATACCTGCAAGAATGAAAATGTCTTCGTTGTCGCTTGATAGTTTCTTAGACAGCAGTTCAATCCCAATAACCATACAGGAGGCACTGTCTTCGTTTAGAAACAGAGGTCCCAGTACAGCGACCTTAACCAAAACGTCAAAAAATAATTGCTGAAATTCTATTTGTTTCTCAAGTTCTGCTTTTGTATACTCTTTTACATGTGCATTTCCATATTTTTATTGTGCACTTAAAACTGTCATCAAAAAAGAAAAAGTTCGCCCCAGCACTCACTTGAAAAGCGGCGTAGCTTTGTTGGGTTGCGTTGGAACTACGGAGTAGCGGTTTAAATGTATCCATTCTTAGCGTTATTTTGTGGCGTAGTTTGTTCCAGTTGGTGTCTTTATTGCAGGCGTACAGAGCCAAGGCCATCCCGGCAAGTAATCGAACTTCCTACTCCAAAAAATAATTAGTAGTAATTAGTAATCAATTAGTAGTAATTACTCGAAAGCTAATAAATAATCTCTATTTTATTCTTTACAAAATATTAATTTATTCGCAATCATATTTGTACGGCCGTTTAGCCAGTCGGTAATGCTTCCGACTGCGGTGCGGGCGGACCCGGGTTTGATTCCCGGCGAAGGCTCTCGTTTATTCGACGAGCCTGGGTACTGGTGTCACTCCTGAGGTTTCATTAGGGAGTCAAGAGCTTAGGGGTAAAAGTGAAATATAAATTTTATAAAACCACTTAAAAACTATTTGGGATTTAATCTGGTAAAAGGAAATAATTAAACATTGAAATTAATGTTATTGTGCTTATATTACATTGTATCACTGTATTATAGTATTTCATTAAAAATTTAAAACATTCATCAAAATGCATGTCCATTATACCGAATATCACTATCAATAACCAGTAATTTAAATCGACAATCAACATTTTATATTAAGTTCAAATTGCAAAATATCATTTGATAAAGCTGACCTCTCCTGGATCTACCAGCGGCTTACAGAATAAAGCCGGATCAAATTTCAGATCAGTTAGTAATCGGAAATTGTCTTTATTGTGAAGCACGGCGCACGCGCAGGTGTGCATCACTTCCGTTTGCAGCGCCACGTTGTCCGCGTGCGTGTCCGATATCGCCAGAAGTAACGACAAGATGTTTTGCTTCACCAACTCCTTCTGAATTTTCTTATTACCAGTAAAGGCAGTTCCTACAGTGGAGAGCATTCATACATGTTAATACTGTATCATTTCCTAAGCAAACGCAATGCTGCAATTTTATGAAATTATCGAATAAGGAAGAAAAATAAATTTTCATAATGAAAAAATATTTCGCACTGGACCAAACCTTACCAACACATAGTGAAGCTATAGTGCGTAAAACTGCCGCCAATAGCTTTGATGCATTTCCTGGCTGCAGAAGACTAACCAACGGAGTCAGTCCTCCTTCCAGCATGAAGGTGATTTGGGCCTCCATGTCCTCGTAGACGAGCGCAGTCACCAGAGGGCAGCCTGGAACCATTGATAACTTTACTTCAAAGGACGTTGGACATTTTCTATTGAATCATGTGCTAATAATTTTACTAAAAACTACAAAGGTCTGCGCAAACACTCGAAAATGCTTACAGTTACAGGCCAGTAATTCCGATTTAGTCAAGATGAGGTTGATGAGCGAATTAGTGCCAAGAAGACGTGCTACGTGCCTTCTCTGGGCCGTACCTCGACCAGACATGGCGCAGATGGCCTGAGAGGCCATCTCTTTCAAATCTAGATCTAGAACCTGGATTTTAAATTGTCTTCTATGATTACTCCAATGGCATAAGTCATCGCTTGTCATTGGCATTTTGTGAACATTTGCAAATTTGATGGATTAATACCTTAAGCAGATCGATGGTCGGTTCCATGATGTTGGCTTCCATCATTTTGGCCTGATTGCGCGTGTTGTCTGCTGCCAGTACATGGAGGACCTCTGCAGCTCGCTTCTGGTCTTCCACGTTTCCATTTATGATCATGCAGCGCAGGTTCTCTAGCACACCTGCCCCCATTATCAGATCCTGGTTGGGCAGGTGACCTCTGGCCAGTGTGACCAGCGTAATACACGCATTTCTCCTGATTTCCTCTGCAAATAAAAGGTTGATGAAAATGGTAAAATTCTGTGCATTTAAGATAATTGGAATTTGTCTTTTAACTGCTAGGAAATCAAACCGTATTCTATTGCGAGCTGATTAACGATATTCTTGATGATCTTCTTGTCAGAGGCTCTGTCCTGGTTTGCTTTGTGGTCAGAGCATGTCACGTTCAATGCCTTCAGGGCGCTTAAAATTAGATCCGGATTTTTGGACAACAGCAGCTTCGATAGCGCGGATATACCTAGATAAGGAATTGTTAAAAAAGGAATTTTTGATTCATTTAATCAGTAAATGATTACATTCGTTGCTAAAAAAATCTGGTAAGAGTTGAAAATTATAATTATACTGAGTATGATTTAATTTAGATTGTACCTTTTTCTTTTCCGATCAGTTCTTTGGTATCATAGTCGACAGCGATATTCCCTACGACAGTGGCGGCTTGTTGGGCAGAACTGACGTCATCGCCGCCCAATAGGCCGACTAGAATTTCGATCGCCCTTTCGTCAGCCAAGACCCTCTGCACCTCGGAGTGATTGGAAATGTTGCACAGGGTGGCCACTATGTCAGAATAATCTGATTCGCTGCCCTTCTTCATCAGTTGCACCAACGTCGTTTGAAGATCTGTAAAAAGAAGTATCAGTCAGTTTACAGGTTGATTGTCACCAAGTTTTGCTTGAATGAACCATTGACAGAATTTCAAATTAGAATTATACTTTTTAATTATACTTAGAAACTCAAATTGGAAATATAAATTCGAATTATGGTTTAAATTTCCCATTCTAAATTCGAGTTATAATTAAAATTTCAAATTAGATATTCTAATTTGAATAGCTAAATTTGTCTTACTGTTCTTAAATGTGAATGTGTGTGACGCTAACGACAGCTACCGAATTTATGTTTACCTAGCATGAGCATTCGTAAGAGATACCTAGCATACACGAATCAATAGAATTTTTCATTATTTACTGAATTACTGTACATACAGGCAATACAGCACAGCGAATCGCTGCCCCCTAAACGGTGCCAATCACTGGATACAGTTAGCTTTAAACGTACGCTCAATGCACAAACGTGTCATTTTAATTTTCGTACGTACCTGCCACAATGATGCTGCTGTGAAGTTCTTTGGAATCTGATAAGATCCGAATGCATCTGTTGGCCGCTGTTTGCCATTGCCTGTTCCGGTTAATCAACATATCTATGAAAGGTGGTAATTAATTATAATAGCAAAACGACGAAAAATGACTCAGTAAGCAAATGCAAAACGTTAAAACGTTAGTAGAAAGTTATTCGTTAATTTTGAACAGACTATATGTGAATTTTTGTAATTTGGGATTTTAATTATAATAAATTTTGAATCGAGCTTACCTGACAACGTTATCCATATCTGAACGTTCGCCGATTGAAATTCGATTAGATATTTGAGAACGGCGATTCGCGTGTGGATGGTAGCCAAATGAACGATGGAGCGACTCTCTAAATCAGTGGCGTCGACTTTGGCGCCACCCTGTATCAGCCATTTGAGCGTGGACAGCGAGCCGCTTACAGCGCACAGCAACAGTGGAGTCTGCCTGTATCTATATTTTGTGGTACATGATCGCCAAATTCGACTGAAATCGTTGATTCGCATCGTGATCGCGATATTTTATTTTATCTTACTGTACTTGTAAGAAAATAATAATTATAATTTTTAAATAATAAAATTCTGAAATCATGGAATTCAAAATAAATAAATATAATAAGAAAGCATCAATAAATGTAGAAAACGCTATTTTATTTAAAACGAATTGAATTAAACAGTCGCCTTAGCCAAATGATGGAGCATCCGCTAAGTGTGCGGTGAGCCCGAGTTCAAATTCCCGTCTAGAGCTTTCGTTATTCGATTCCTAAGTACTGGTCAAAATGTGTCCCCTCCACAATAGCTCAATGTATTAGAGGGATACAGATGCTCCTCTTGTGTGTTCAGTGGTGACTAAGTGTCACTGAAAAATTGAAATTAAAATTTCATCAAAACATCTTACTTGTCGTGTGTCTGTAGTTCGATGTGATCGTTCTTGGAGAGCAGAAGCCTCAGCACCGGCATCTGATTGTAATAGGCCGCGTGATGTACTGCGGCCCAGCCCAGTTCATCGCGGGCCTCAACGTCGGCATTGCAGTAGAGCAGACAGGAAACAATGTGGAGCGCACCGCGCCGCGATGCCAAGTGAAGAGGAGTACGACCTGATGAAAGGATTTCGCACTGACTTTGGAACTGATTGAAATTGGGCACCTTACGCAGGCAGAACCCTGCGACTGTCGCAGCTGACAGAAAGTATTAAGGCAGCGTTGGGTTCGTTCCTTTTTGAAAAAGAACTAGTTACAGTTCCCGTTCTTCTGATGAAAAAAGAAAACAGTTCCCGTTACAGTACCTCATAAATTTAAAGGAATCTGTGCGTTACTAAGTTCCTTTTTGAAAGGAACCTGGAACTTTCCCGTTCCTTAGATTAAAAAATATTTTTTAAAAAATTGTGGGATCTATCTGCAGGACAAATGTATATTTGCAGACACGGAACAAAAGGTTTCAACAGATCAAAGTATTCAGCAATTTCTGTTTGCTTCTGCAAAATTGTTCCACTGACTGATCTGCACTTTGGAAAATTGTACTTTTAGAATATCGAAGGTTATGGAAACGAAAAACTTTTACTCAGAAAAGAAACCTCCGTTCTGAATGGAACCAGTTCCCGTTCCTGTTCCTACATAAATTAAAGAAACATAGGAATACCATGTTCCTCAGAAGAGGAACTAGTTTCCAGGAACGGAACTTTTCCGCTTCGTTCCTACTCAACATTGCTTTCAGAGACCAAAATCGCCGCGACGAAACCAGTCTACTATTCGTAGGAAACTTCGTAATCGTGTTGGCCACTGCTCAAATCTTCGCGACCGAAAAAATGTCTCAATGTCAATTTATCGAGACAGCACAACTAACCAAAATAGTCACACCTTGTTTACCCTATAATGAATGAAAACCGGGGCTCTTTTTTTTCTTTGCTAACTCACCTTTACAATCGATGCCTTCGGTTAGGCCAGCCAGAATGGATGAAGGAAAAAAAGGAGCAAGATGGATGAACTTGATCCACTCAACCGATTGGATCAATAACTGTAACACGCGTAGCAATGTCGTAAGTAATCTGGCGTATCAAATTCATAAATGACTATTGCATGTGTGCAGTGATAAAGGACAAGACATATGTGATCATATATTTCTTAAGGAAGAACGGCATGATTTGTCACAGTTATTCATCCAATTTTTGATAAATGAATATTTCATTTTATTAAATAAATAATGTTTTCAACGAAACAAAACGATGTGCACAAATTAAATGTGTTACAACAATGTGAAACATAGCCGTGCTTTCCTGATTTTCTTTCGTATGTTTCAAGATAATTTACTTTTTAAACTACTATTTTTTTAACGTCTATGGAACATCGTTCTCCTAGTTGTGTCCGAAACATGAATTGAATTATTGAAAAGCGTTCGAACAACTTACGTGCGATGAATTCCTCGCTTTCTGCACAAAACATTAAAAATAACAGATTCAATTTAGAACCACATTAAATTAGTCAAAAACATTAATTTAAATACACACTCATATATGCTTCTTAAGGGCTGATCAGGTTTGTGAATACGTTCACTGTGAGATTGTGACTTTTATCAGTAACTCGGAATCGAATAACGAAGACCCGAACCGGGAATCGAATTCGGGATCACCGCACACATTGCGTATGCTCTATCACTGACCTACGACGACTGTACCTCACTGTAACTCAGGTACTTCTCCACAATAAATAATTAAATAAATAATGAGTCTCAAGTAAATTTATAAGGAAAGCACATGCCGCCTAAATTGTTACCGTTCATTTTTTCTAATGCATAAGCTAATGCATTGTTTCCATTAGCGTGACACAAAAGATTTCAGCAGGCCAAAACACGTGATATATTTGCAATTGTTTTTACCTTGATCGAAGCGATACATGTACTGCCGTGTGTTGATGTTGAGACCCATCGGGATGATCTGACTCATTTTTTTTTTTTTTTTTTTTTAAAGTCACCGTAGCGCCTAGTGCACCACAGGACTACTGCACCCTCGTGTCTCTA
>JAUJYS010000677.1:0-21193 GCA_033995665.1 Melogona broelemanni
CGCGGATAGTCAGGCGGAGCGGATGATGGCATGAGCGGCGGGTGATCCATGCGGGCTTGGTACCCGAAAAGACGGTAACCTTGTACCACCTAATTTCTATTTTGAAAACTGACTAATTAATACTAGCCAATAAAATGCAGTAAGACGCGTGCGGCATTTTGAGTTTAAATATTTTTTTGTATTTTTATAGGGCACAATCCCACTCTGTCTGAAATGTTGTAGACCTGATCTCTCATGGTGTTGAAACAGTACACACAGAGAAGAGACTGGTTGGGGGGGAGGGCCGCTTTAGAAAAAGGCTTAGCGCGGCAGTTCTGGCTCTCCGCGCACCAACCACGCCACAATAATTATCTCACTATCGATCGCAGTCCATCGATCCGACAGTTCTGCTGGCGTACACGCTCCATCGCTTCGCATTCACCGCACTAGCGTTGGGGACGACGACTGGAGGGGGGTGGGGTGGATGAGGTGGAAACCCAGCAGCGACGAATGGAGTGCGAATATGGGAAATGCCCGGGTGGCGGCAGTGGGGGAGAAAGTGGTGGGGTGGTGGGGGAGATTCTCGCAAATTGCAGGCCTATGCCTTGTGCTTACGGATGCACATTATATCCGGAGCGAGCGTAATCGATAATAAACGCGCGCGCTACGAGCACGGAGCACGTGCTTCGTCGGAGCCAGCCAATGGCGGTGCAGCCACCTACCGCCACCCACGCACACCATCATGGTTTACAGGCGCGCCTCTAGGCCACTCCCACCACCACCAACTCGCACGTTCTGTCTCTCGCTCTCTCTCTCTCTCCTCTCGGCCTTCTTCCTTCCTTCCAAACAGGACACGTATCTATCTCTCTCTCTCTCTCTTTTTGCTGCTTCGCTCTCATCTGCATCGATCGATGAGTCGCTCAGCACGCGCGTTATGATTAATTCACGCTGGTTGCCTCGTTCGCTGCTTCGTGTTCGCATAACTTATAGACTCGAGCGAGGAACACGCATTTCGTTTTCCCTTCTCAACTTGGCGGGCGCCTGACTCCCCCCCCCTCTCTTTAGCTCTTTCTCGTGTCATCCCAGTCTTTTTTATCGATCAGAGACAATAGAGATGAAAAAGTCATCTTTTGAAATCGATAAATGCGGGACCAGCGGCGTCACTGACAAAAAGTATAAGCATGACAATCTAGCGACGAATCTTTGTAGCCCAACAACTGCGTTATAGACATTTGGTGTCAATCGATTTGACCAGGTCTCTTCTATTAATTGGATACGAGACGGGACGCAGTGGTGGAAAACAGAAGCGAAGTTTCACGAAAAATGGCGAGATGTGAAACATGTATTCCTTACACGTTCCATACACGCAAATAAAATATTATTTGTTCAATAAATCGTATAAATGTCATTTTTCAATTTATATTCTCGACTGGCCGATCCACTCCTCTGTTCAGCCTTTATGAGACATAATTGCCACACTAGCTCGAAACAATAATTTTATGCCAACTTTTAAAGATTTATTCATTTCACACTTGCGTGCCTCCGCCCCTTTTTTCAGTGGTTAAAAACACGATCAAATCTCAATTGTTCGAATACATGACAGAACATGGAATCTTGTAGGTTGACACGCATGTACGTGACCACACTCCCGCCGTCTTACACCTCCTCATTTTATTGAAAGAATGTTTTTTTCTTCTTATTTCGTTGCAGTCGGCGGCGAGGAGAGCGGGTACGAGTTGCGCCAACTGCAAGACAACGACCACGACGTTATGGAGGCGAAACCATAATGGAGAACCAGTGTGCAACGCCTGCGGACTTTACTACAAGCTGCACAACGTAAGTGACTCAATCATATTTTTCTGCACTGCCCCACTAATGCCGTAATGCTCGCACTCGTGGGGGGCACTAGTCAACAGCATTGTAACCCTTGCGCGTGCAGTACTCGTTCTTAAATATGCAGAATGAATTACCTTTACTACACGCGAACAACGATTTTATTTTTTATTTGAAGGCAAAACAAGCCTAGAACTAGAAACGCTAGAATGAACTAGCATAGCAGAAAAATATAATGAAGTTCTTGGACCAAAGGATTAAAACCAAAGGATACGAACGCTATTTTGTTAGCATCGCATATTTCACAGGAAGCTATGTCATCTACTTACAAGTATTTTCTTGTTAATCGTGATAATCTAGATGATTAAACACGTAAAGAAAATTAGAAAAGCATTTCGCTTGTCGTCAATGAAGTGGTGATTTTTATTGGCGGTCGATTCCGTAGGGTGGCGCTACTATCGGCCTCAGAAAAGCGCGTCATTCCAATAGACCTCGTCCATCCGTCACAATCATCTCTCGTGTTCTCTCCATCCAATTTGAAGCAATTTCAGCTTCTGACGACCGCAAATATTGAAACACGTCCGTGCCAGAGACATTTCCCCCCCCCCCACCTCCCCCTTCCCCTCCCCGCCTTTCAACTCTCGAACACAGTTTTTCCTCATCAATGATTAACGAAACACGTGCGGCCATTCAATGCCTATTTCGATAGAGAAGCCGCCAGCTACCGTTTTCATGTTGCGTATACAACAGCAACAGTCAATGTCGGTATAGAAGAAAGCTCGACTAGACTCGGCGACTCGTACTGCATTTTTGATGCCGCCTGGCATATGCGAGCAAACCCAGTGGAACTCAGTGAAGCGGTACGCCATGTGAAAATGGTCGATCGGAAAGAGAAATTTTAATCAAGCAACAAGGCAAACAGAGTCTCTTTAGCTCTCTATAGACCAACCAAAACGTACAGGATATTTGCTGGTACAGTTGTTTAGAGAAACGACACGAGGGGAGGGGGAGGAACCACCAAGGTATACATGTACTCGTATAGAGCCACACGGCGACCGATATATTATTGCAATATAGGCTAGAAGTGAATTCGTGTCCGTAGTAATGTACCAATATACACGTAGGTAGCTCCAGACATAGACCACGTTAAGGAAAGTGGAAATGTAGAGCTGATGGGGAAGGGGGGTGGAGGGCGGTGGGGGGGGGGAGATAAACGTAGATCGGAATTGCGATTGAATGGTCTTTTCAGTTTGTGCAACGTTACAGTAAATATTTAGACGAGGCTAACACGCGAGGGAAATACACAGGGAAGGCGTGTGGAGGGAATGGGTGGAGGAGAGGGGCGGGGATAATGCTCGCCTTTTTTCCGAGTCTCTTTCCTGCCTACGCTAGCCGAATGGAAAATACATGTTCCACATTAAATATAAGTTGCCTCTCCGCGAATTGAAAGATATTAACTAGGCGAGGGATTGACGGAAGGGAGGGAGGGACGGAATGTTACAGTGAAAGGAGAATTCTTCATCAACAGAAAATGATGTAATGGCACGGAAGTGACTTCAATGAGAACACGTTAATGCCGCAACTATTAAGTCCGTGTGTAAAACACGTCCTAGGAAGCCCTAGAAATCCGAGGATTTGAAAGAGGGGTTACCATCCACCTATTATTGTTATTAATATGTAAAACAATTTGTAATTGCGATCCTGGTTTTGAAGATTTGAAAAATGTTCGACTGCATTTCATCAATTAATTGATGAAATGCAGTCGAACATTTTTAATTATTTATTATTTTGGTTTTATTAATTTTGATGCATCAGGGTGTGATCCCGTGATACGAGGATTTAAAAGCATAATTAAATATATTTTGCGACCGCGGTAGAAAAGTTTCCAGTATCGCAGCACATGGGAATACCGCAGTGTCGAATCCCCACCACCCTCCCTTGAACCCCCCGCGGATCCCTAGGACAAACGAGAAAGGCAATTAAATGCAGTGACGTATGCTAATTTTGGACGAGGCGCGCACTGTCAGTTGCGGAATGAAGCGCCTACGATAGCAGGGGGAGGGGGGGGGAGGACCGCATTTAGACCCAGGAGGTCGAAGAACAAAATAAATCATCCCCTTTATATATACACACATAATTTTGTGGTTGCGTAAAATTGCACCGCTCGATTAAATATAGACGTGAAAGCAAACACGAATGAAAAATAAACTCGTAGCGCCAGCAAATGACACACAATTATGTTTGCAGGGAACGGTGTGTTATTTAGCGGCATATATTACTTTTGATAGGCAAAACATTTTCACGTATAAACAAACACAAATGTATTATTGTCCGAAGCCACAAACACCCAGGATACGATCTGAAAATTTTGACAATCCTAGTCTTCATACCTCCTATACATATGTGTAGACAAGAGTCTAAATTTCTGTCAGCTTCAATCTTCGCGGACGAAGAGGCTCGAGACGCAAGCAATTGCTGCCCCGTCGAAAAGCAATCACACAAGACGAACGAGCCTTGCAGTAAAGCTATCAGTTAGACTGGCAATCTTCATTCAGCCAGTGTAGCAGCGGGGCAGGTATGGCAAGAGAAGATGCTGGTCGCTCTTTCCTTTTCGCCACTCGATGGCTCACTTACAACAAGCAGGCAGTTCACCGAGCCGTCAAAAAATAAAATACTGATTCACATTCTTCCAAATTAATATTTTATTTTCGAGGAATACTCGCGAAAAAAAAATTCTTCAAAAAAAAAAAAGTCAAGGCAGCCAAATTTTAATCCCACCCTCCAGAAAATAATTCTCTTACGAAATTGCTGGAATTAACAACAAAATAACTTTCCAAAACGATTTTCATGGATATTTTAACGTATCCACACAGAATTATAAATGTTCATCTTCGATAAAATCCAAACTTACGTATGCGTAGAACGGTATTACGTATGCCGCTTGTGTCATCTATTTTTCTACGCATACGTAAGTTTGGAAATAACTTTCAAATAATAAAACAATATTCTCAAGAATCAAGAAACACTCGAGTGTTTCTGACCCATAAAATTGGTTCATAAACAGGCGTAACTTTAAAGTTGTGGCAATATAATATAATGAGCCCAGCCTTTCGACAGAGCATGATTCTTTGCTCGATAGTTCCTCTATTTCCAAATGAACTTGCTCTGCCAGTTCACCCTCCAAACCCCACTCCACCACCACCCCCACCCCTGACCATTCAACCGCCCAGTCGCCCTCACTTTATTTATGTTCATTACGATGCTCATTAGTATTTCCTCACTCGGTCGATACGATCTTCGAGACTCATTCGATCCGGTTGAGCACAGAGCCCTCTCTCTCTCTCTCTCTCGCTAGCCGCGGCATACGCATTTCTCAGCGAGCCACCAGGCGAGGGCCGGAACAGCCATGGGTTGGGCCCCCATCGTCACTAGCCAAATATTCATAGGACTAGCATTGTTTGTATGGGGACCAGACGAGGGGGCGGGGGGAGCACTAGCGCGCTAAATCGCCCATTCGCTCACGGTCCGTGACAACGTCCGCACACCACTTGCGGTTGGCGCCGAGCGAGAGGTCAAACTACGAACGCTCGAGAGATGCAATAACAGCGAGATTAACGAGTTAGCCCTATCGAAAATGAAGAGCCAGACGACTCAGCCAAACACCAACAACAACACCCCCTCCCTCGCTCCCACCAAAACCCCATCAAGCATTCTGAGCTGGTGGAAATGCGACTGGAAACTATTGGCTGTATATAGGCCGACGGTTTCGCACGTACAAAGTCTCTTCTCCCCCAACTACGCCCACCACCCCCACCTCTGGCATTTCCTTAATAGCATCGTTTTCTGGCTAAATTAGTTTGGCTTTGTCCTGGTGTTCAGTGTGTGTGCGCGCGCGCGTGTGCTGGCAGCGCCTCCACTTGCCCAATCGTTTATTGTGCGCGAGCAGCCTCCAATCGGGGCTCGTTTTCCTTCTATACAAATGGATGTGAATTTATGGCGCGCTCATTTCCGCGCTCGCAACTTGTGCCTAGTCTCGGTGGGGCCTCTACTCATGTCCCCCCCCATCCACCTCCCCAACTCCCACAAATGTCGTTTCAATCGAGAGTAACGATCGAACCCGAAACACGAATAAATAAAACGAAAGCGTCGCCGCGCAGGAACTGCACTCGCATTGGCCTACAACATCCACTATTCCCAGAAAATAATCTCGCATTATTTGTCTACGACTACACGTACAGTAACTGTACGTTTATTTAAGTGGATAACTGCAGTCTACGCATGTCAAACTATAGACTGAAAGGGTGAACGAAGTCACAACGTTTGTATACTGCCGACAAAAGACAACCCAAATTTTCAAAAACGCATAGGTGTCTATGGCGTAATTATAATAAAATATCTAAATTCTCAATTCGAGAAAAATGGAACTACACCACTATGGCTTTGGCCACTTCAGTTGTTTTTATACTGTTGAGGAGGATTACCAACGAATTCGTATCAAAGCTCCCCACAATTTGGAATTTGATCTAGTTCCCGACAACGTTCACGTACAGCCACCATTCTCACGGCTTTACTTTTTATTACTATTATTTACTATTTTTATTATTACATTTACTATTTTTTTTAAATGAAAATAAACTATTATCAATCGCAAGAATAAATCAAGACTATTGAAGCAGTCTATCGCCAAATACTTTTCTACCTCATTGTCAATTTAATTTGTTTTAACACCTTATTTTACTACGTGGACCTATTTGTTAATTTTTTCCAATTCAACGCTAAACGGCACAAAACTGCACATGCTAGCCCCGAGTCAGTTGTTAAAAGGATATGTGGATGGCGACTGGTTGTCGGCCGAGAAGAAGAGAGGACAACGGCTGGTACAGAGAGAGAGCGAGCGAGAGAGATAGAGATGTCAAGAGATGACGGTGGTCGGTGTGGATGAAAAGATGCGAGTGTGGGTGACAATGGCGGGTGCGCAGAGAGACTGGGGTCTAGACAAGACCGCCTGCAGGAAGCCATTATATGTGAAGTTAGCTCGAGCTGCTTTTTTTTTTCTTTTCCTTTTTTAAAGGAGAATTAGCCCTAGCCGAGTGTCAAGGTGGCGCCAATGCCTCGGGTGGTCCCCTCCCAGCACGTGACACCCAGTGTTGGGTTCGTTCCTTTTGAAAAGGAACCAGTTCCAATTCCCGTTCCTCCAATTACACAGAGCCTATTTTTGAATTTTGAGTAGCTAACTAGGGTAATTATTGCAGTTCACCACTTCTAGTTCTAATAGAGGAAAAACATTCGATGAAATTATAGTGGAGATGAACAGCGGCCATCTTTGTTGGGCGCCATTTTGGTTCACACTCGTCCGTTAACGAGTGAAGCGAGCCTGTTCCATCCCGCCGGAATTTAAAAGTTGGCATTTGAAAAGAATATCTCCATTTTTTTGCCTTTGTTGTTGTTGTCAAACGTCGTCGTCTCGTCGTCATCATTGCCAATGCGCAAAAAAACGAGGCTACGTGACAAGCGCCATATACTATGACCTGTATGCGGGGAAAGAAAGAGCGACAAAACGAAGCAAAGAGACAGGCAGACGGGCATTTACCGCCAGAGCAAACCGAGAGAACAGAACGTAGATAGACTGGGCGGGCGGGCGGGCAGGCCCGTCGAAGAAAAAAAATTGCCAAGTCATTACTGCGAATATGTATAAACACGCGGTGTCTCGTCATTATAAGACGAACGCACACGGAGACACGGCGGGACTACTGGCGGAGTGACCACCCCCATTTTCCCTGCGCTCTCTCTTCCTCCCCATCCCCCCACACGCAACGACACTAGTACCATCCCGAGTTAACCCTCCCCCTCCTTCACACGAACAGCCAGGTCGGATTGTGGGGGTGAAATAGAAAATGTTCGGCATCGTTGGTGTTCTTTGGTTGTCAAAAACGGTTGTCAAAACCCACCCACCATCCCGAATACGAGAGCTGCCAAAAAATTCACAAATTGAAGTGTACTAGGCGGTTTTCAGCTGTTTTGAGTTCCCAAGATGACAAAATTTCATGTGAAAACGAGTTCCCCGCCTCGCATGATATTTCTTATCGGTCGGTACACTACCAGATCGATTGATAAACTCTCAAAAAAGCATATTCCGAAATACTTTTTAAGAACGTGATTTTTTTTTTAGGAATTTTGATATCGAAATGTAGCCGAATACAATCGGGCAATATTGCCGTGGCCGCGACATTGTCATTGACATTTATACGAGCGGAAATGGCGTGGTTTCTCTCTTCCGCTGTCGGTCATTCCCGCTATTCGAGGAGGACCAGCGCGCTCTCTACAATTTTTTTTTTGGGGAAGGGGTGGGGAAGGGGCGTGAGTACGGCGCCGGGTTCTCTTTCTGCTGGCGTCCCGGGCACCCTCGGCTACCCTCGGCCACCCCGGCTATACTATGAGAGGCACCCGGCTAAGAGACGCGCGTCTAGTCGAAGGAGGGATCGAGTTTCCGGCCACCGGCGCCAGCCCACATACTCCTCCTTAATGGCGGACGCCAATCTAAACCGCTATATAGAAGCAGGAGCGGCACGTCTTGTGCCCGGAGGGGGGTGATACGAGTAGAGAATAGGGTGACCGTGTTCCTCTATATAGACAGCCTCGCAATATACTAATAATAATAATACTAATAATAAAGTAGCCGATCGCCCCCCCACTCCACCCCTCACCCATCGCCGAATCTATCTAGTTCAGTTTGTTGTTGTCCACATATTGTTGTCGCCGATCGATAAGCGGTATCGCGGCCAACGGAGGTTAGATGGCGTCTCCTTGGCAAATAAGGAAGGCGCTCTGATGGATTTGCATCAGTGAACGAGCGTGGATCGGTCGGTCAGAGCCAAAAATCACGTTGGGGCGGTTCGAAAGAACATCGTTTCAAAACATGGTGCGCCTAATGCTCACTTCGACAGTAATAGTCTAGTCTACTGGCGTACTGACTTGGAAGGACATGAATGGTTAAGGAAAATAAAATACTATCCAATCCGACCATTCATTGAGAAGAACCTAGTTTTTTATCTTTTTTCAAACAAGATCATTAAAATGCATTTTAATGATTTTTTAATATAAATCACACTTAAAATTGGGCATAAATCTACTGTATTCAAATCATTTGTGAAGCTGGAAAATATACGGAAATGTGGTCTGGATTGCACAATAGAAAACAATGTTCTTGATAACTGAGACTTTGTAGTTTGTTTCCGAGCGTCCCTCGCGGCTTATCTCGCCACGACGTTGATGGACACATGACGAGTAGTGCATGCACTCGCCGCAATGGACGTCTGTATACTTGTGTCTCTCTCTCTAATGAGAAGAATCTCATCTTTACCAGCCACATCATGCGCTGCTAGCACAATGCATAACACACACACACACACACACACATACAAATGAATGCGAAGCTCAGTCAGTGCTGGCAGTGGCCACATCAAATGTCATTGGGTGTACTATACTCCGTGTGCCATGATGCTAGGAGCCGAAACTACCAGAAAAAAGCTTCCTTAACGAGAATCTGATTGGCAACAAACACAGCACTGAGACAGAGATAAAAGACAAAGACTGCACACACACCCAGCCATTCACATGGTTGCACGCATTGCACGCTATTAAAGAGGCTGAGCGAGCTTAAGAGAGCGCGTCTCGCCACTTAATCTTTATCAAACGCATTAACATTAATAATCCGTTGTAATTGGAGAAGACATCCCATCTCTATATCAAAACTATTCCGTGTGTGTGTGTGTGTGTGTGCGAGAGGAGTAAAAGGAAGAAGGCGCACGCCACAACATGACCAGAACGCCAACCCACTATTGGCCATGCGTGAGGTCCACGCATCAAGTATACTTCGGAGACAAGAAAGTGGCCAGAGGAAACAACTAAGTACAATAACTACACCTACATACGCACATAATAGCAGCAGAAAAGTGCTAATAACATGCCAACACCGCATTTAGTAACGGTCCAATGTACGAACCGAGAGACCTCGGCTGAAGCAAATACACTGCCTCAAACTATTTTTAAATGAATTGAGAAAAACTTATTAAACGTAAATAAAATCAGCGTTTTTAAAATCCGATAGTAAGACACCAACATCGTTTAACTGTTTTAAATTCCTCAAAATGGAAAAAATAAAATCTACGCTGGCAAATTAGACCACACCGATCCTACATTTGGGGCAGTTTCGTAGAAAAGATTAAGATTGATTCGTCAAACGGATTCGATAATCTGTTACTGGATGGCTAAAAATATGTGAAGCTTTATACATTTATGCTACATTTAGGCAGTCTTGGGTAGGAACGAAAGAAAAAGTTCCGTTCCTAGGAACGGGTTCCTGTTTTGGGGAACTTCGAAACGCTTAATTTTCTTTTAATTTGTGAGGAACTGTAACGGGAACTGGTTTCTTTTCAAAAGGAACGAACCTAACACTGGAGGTACGACATCCTATCAGTAAGGCAACACTCGCTACGATGAAACCTCCGACTTCGTACGGCGCGCCAGACGACGAACGACGGCGCCATTTCCCTCCTTCTCTCCCATGATCCCCGTCCGTCAGTCGTCCCGTTGGCCGCTCAGTCACTCACTCAACCGCTCGCTCGCTCTTTTTTTGCGTCGTCGCCCTTCTCCAAAGTCTTCGTCGCCATCATTGACGGCACTCACATTACGCCAGGCAGAGGCAGGCAGGCAGGCGCCACACAATCATTTACCCCGTCAGGAGATAGAACGAGGGTGGGGACATGTGACGCGTGACAAGCACCATACACGCTCACTCGTCCCTCGGTCGACCATACTTTTACTTAAACCACCTCTTCACAACTCGATATCATTGCAATTCCTGGCATCTCAGACGGCTCAATCGACCACTACAACTTTATTCGACGTCAATTTGAGAATTTCATGGAAACAATTTTTTTTAAACTCAACATTGCGAACCGCATTCGGGCAGACCAGCGTAATCGCCACACAATGTCCGAAAGAAAACAACAAGTTATTTGCTTTTTTAAATGATTATTTTAATTAGCATTTACAAAAAAGCCATTCCATTCCATTGAAATGTGTTTCGTTCCAATGAAATAGCCGACTATTTAAAGTTGACGTGAAATTGAACGTTAGTTGTGAACTGACTACCATCACACGACCATGCGTGAGTTGAAATGGAATGTACTGTACATAAATTATTTTTCTTTAAAATGCCGAATAGCATCAGCGCATGGGAGGGATATTGGCCTTCGCTTCGGCCAGATAATACACGAAATAATAAAATACAATAATATCTAAATCGTGGAACGGAATTACAGCCGGATAAAGACAGGCAGACAGACAGGCGAAAGGTGAAGATGGAGAAAAGCCAGCTGCTTGCTCCGCACACGGTTTTATACATCGCCCCATTTAAAGAAGTCGTCAGATTTAAGCCGGTGTAATATGCGGGATATTATGCGGAGCGCACTAAAAAAAAAACTTCTTTATAATCCTACATGTCAGGCTTACACCAAAGTATAGCTGTACGTACGACTGCTACATTTATAGCATATAGACAAGGCAGGTTGGTTTTTTATTTCCTCGTGTCCAGGTGGTCTTGCAAACTTTTTTTTAGAATTACGTCGAAGCACACACACACACACACCGCCGCCACCAAATTAACTCTCCCTCCTTTTGCAGCCCCCTCCTATAAGTATAACTATAGTCAATTTCAGTGTTAGCCAGCTTATACATACATGTACATGTGTGTGGTCATTTGTAAAATGCGTGTAAGCATCTCCAGCTATACACGAACAAATATAATTTAAGATACAATCGTGTCCCGCAATTGTAGTGGGAACACCACGTATATACTGTACCCTGATCAACTCGGAAATCGTTAACCCACATTGCTCTGGTTCACCGCACACGTATTTTTAATAAATAAGCTCAATGGCGGTGTATCAGTAACATTCCCAAACGCAATTGACGTGGCCAGGAAGTGCTCAATCTCCTCCTAAGTTTACAATCAACTCGACTTAATATGAATTAACCCCCACAAAACCACTCGATTCGTGCTCAATGAGTAAAATACTAAATCTACAGACAAACCTTGTGACGCTTACAAATACGCTGACAGATTGAACACCCGTCATTCGATCTTCGCGCTCATGGATTTACTTGGAGAATTCAATAAAGCAATGTTAGGAATGCGAGCACCGCAATGCAGCCCATGCAGGGGAACCACAGTGGAGAGGGGGAGGGGGCAATGCAACCAATACAGGCGACATCAGTGGCCACCAGTGGTCATCGTATTAGCCGCGGCAAGCTCTGGCACGCATTCCTTCTCCAGCTGGCCTCTGAACACTCATCTCTCTCTAGCGCTCTCTCCAGTAAAGCTGCGCTAATATCGTAAGTCATAAGTCGAGGGATTAGTGGATGATGGCGATGGTGGAGGCGGCATCGGCGGTGGTATAACGCCGGTTGTGCTCGCCAAAACGATTGCGATGAACACACGAGGGAAGTTGTGATGGAATGGCACGGAGAAAGAAATAAGATTTGGGATTAGCATACTGATGCGGGAGAAAGGAAAGGCAGGCAGTCGGACGCACGTGTTTGACGAGGGTCGTTCTGACGATGGCGACGCCAAATCATTTTTGGCGACACATCTGTCTTTTCTGGGAGCAAAAAAGGTTACAAAAAATAATAGCAAACAGTGCGGTACCAATATTAGGTAAACCAATTACAATTGCGATTTTAATTCCATGTCCGTGGCTTCAAGGGTAACGTAGCTTGTGTGATGATGGTCTCAAGGATTAAACAAAATGACCTGTCCAGAAATTGACCTGTGAAAAATGACCCCGTCCAGGCTCCCGCGTAGATATTTTTGTGTCGCCATAGGAAAAAGGCTAAGTACGTTTTTATTCTCAATTTTTTGCCTATTTTGTGATCTGGCAATAAACTACTGTTCTTTCTTCGTATAACAGGCACGTTGCTTGACTTCGGTTTGTATAGGCCATTCGTAATTCAGCAATTGAATAGGATTTACCAAATGTTTTGTGTGTTTCGAGGGAGGAGCAAATGAAGATCAGTTGAATGAATAACGTGCATGCAATTCATATCTGGCGACATTCCCGAGACTTTTTTCTTCGCGGCCAAGCTAAATCATTACCTGTTAGTTGGTACACGTATTTTGACGATAAATCTCTTTGAACCTGGACAAGAAAAGGTGTTCTCGTTTTTGGTAGCTCATCTGGGATACATGCAGGCACCTGTATATTATGAGGGTGCTTTCTCCTTCAAAGCAGCCCACAATGCATAGCCGGGCACACCGACTGTTGAGCTGGGTCGTGCTGGGTCGCCACCAACATGAGATTAGCCGGAGTTAGCAGACCTTCTCTTTAGTTAATGGCCCGAGGCCAGATCAGCGGACTATAAGACGTGGCATAATGTGTGTGTGCGGGAGCAGTTAGCCCTTCGTGATCTGCGCTTCAAAAGCAGGAGCTCCTGACTTACGAGACATTCCATTTCTCCAACTGGCGGCTGCTGGCTTTATAATCGATATAGGACTTGTCTTATTATTCGACCACGGGGTTGCAGGTCAGGATCACCGTAACCGGGATAGCAACTCCATCGAATGGAGATGGCCTAAATCGCAAGCTCAAACAAAAATATGATTCGGAGTTGGCAGAGAAGAGTAAGACTCTCCTAACTTCATTTGCCCACCAAAAGCTAAGAAAAAAGCGGTACTTTCTTCCCCTCTCCCCCCTCTTAGTCCTCACTCTCATAATCTTATCTGTTCCTGCGCGCGTTCTTGTACAATGTTGCCGCCTTCCCGGTTAGTGTATGATGTAGTAGTTATCCGCCAACAACAAATGTTTGCTCAGCAGACAATATTCTTTGAACTAAACTTTGAAGGACCCTCGTCCCTCCACCGCGCTAGATACCAAACAGTCAAACACGGAATGACGAGGCGTTTGTCTAGTCGCATTCATGGATAGAGCATTCTATCTGTGCTGGTACTAGCCACAAAGCGCAATATTTTGAGTGCCCCCTTACGTGGATAAAAGTACACGCATATACAGCGGTTGGACAAAATAATGGAAACAGCTATATAAGGTGCACAAATAAAATATGATTCCATTATTTTGTACAACCTCTGTACTCGCGTCTGTATAATAATAGGCACCATGCGCGGGATATCGTGAACGGGACAAGTCTGTCGCCGAATCAAGTCTTACGTCGCCTGCCAATGTTGCTCGGTCTAAGCCAAACCTTCGCTGACTAAAAAGTACAGGGCGCGGTTACTCGTGTACACCTGATTTATTCAATCAGTCATTCGGATCGACAGTTGACCCAAGTTCATCTTTCACAGATACACACGCCAACAATTGGATGTTGTTTCACAACAAAGGAACAAATCAATATGGGGAGAAGGAAAAAAAAAAACATGTTGACCTTGCGGAGGCGTGGTCGCGTCGTCAAACTCATGACAAATTTTGTTGGACAAAAATTAATCCCGCCCTCCTGTGCCGGTCACCTAACCCCATATTTTTCGATTCTAATCAATTTGTTTGGTGAGGTTGACTGCGCATTTTACAGATAGGTGTCAATTTTTATTTCTTCCGTAAGATAACTACAGCAAACAAGATCAGTGTCTAGGGGTCATTAATTCCACATAATAGGTCTAGCACCATTGGACAAATACTGTCCTTTTCGCATTCCCCATCACAACAAGAATGATTGTCTCATTGGTTACCTTCCCCTCCCTCCTCCCTCCACCCCCTCCTCCCTTTTGTTTTCTTCGTGTTCCGACTCAATATTATACCTAAGGCTAGAGCGTAATACCGAGATCGCGAGCGAATAAATATGCAAATGATGGACGCCTATAAAGTGCTCATTGTGTGCCCGCGCTGCGCTCCGACGGAGAGAAAGAGCGCCCGCAGCGCCCCCAACGCAACATCCGCGCAACCCTACTTTCCATTTGCCGATAAAGCACGTGCAGCAGGGAGCGTTCAAACAGCAACACGACATCATCCAAATATTCAAAAGAACGGTTAAAGCAGCTAAATAAAGATCATATATTAGTTACGATGTCTAGGGTTTGGAAAAGATACATAAACAAGCGAGCTCCTTGTCATCAAATTCGAATAGCTGCATCGAAATTTTACTATTACAACATTTTATTATCCGTCGCTGTACCTGACCATGTTCCCTCTTATCGAGCCACCTAAAGGCATGCGAAAAAATCGCACATTTTGTCCAATATATATATCAAATCTCCAAATTCTCGTACGGAGGTGGCATTGTGGGTTAAAAATGAATATATAAAAAATAAATATCCTTAAATATATAAATACCAATAGAAAGATGGTTCATAAATCTTGGCCCAACAAACTTTTTTTAAACTTAACGTTTTGTTAACTTTTTTTATTGGGGAAATTCGAAAATATTAAAACCAATTTCCTTATTGCTCGTGACTCCACGTTTAGTAGACACATTCCACTAGTTTTCGGAACAGCCCCTCCTGGACTTCCCTCCGGTATATTGGGAAGGAAAGGACTATTTTGGAATAAGTCGAAATTACGTGGCGAGGGGAAGGGGGGTGGGGAGAGGGTTGGCGGCGCCAGCCTATATGCAAAGTGAGAGCAAGGCCTTTGGAATACAGATGAGAATGGAAGGGGAGAAAGAAAGAATAAAAACCCTCCCTCTCCAGTGCTGATACTTGAAGAATGTGCAAGTTTGGCAAGTTGGTCACTACGAGCAGAGCCCAGCAGGAGCATTCCCTCCCCCTCCCCCCACCACCACACGTGATGCGAACGCTTTCCATAGCCATGTTTTATTTATAGAAAATATGTTTTTATTATTTTGTGGCATAAAAAGCGGTACGAGCGCAATCGCGACAGGCACGTCCAAGATGGAATAAAAACGCCTCTTGTTGTATGCAGCCAATAATATGCGCGCCACTCACTGTGCACTGGAGCAAAAATATATTCTGTAGACGCATCTACATAAACATTTAGACGAAGAAAACAGGCCCAAAAAATAATCGCAGAATCTCTGGAAATTCAATTGGTGTTTGCCTTCACGGGATCTCTAAATCCATTCCGGTAGCTCTCGCAGCAAATTCAAATGTGTGAATATTATTTTATACTTTACGAGTATATTGTGTTGTCAAAATGTTTAAGTTGTGCAGCTAGATTTCGCCCAGAGACAATGACAAACCTAACGGGAATGATCAGAAGACAGAAATTAATATTACCATTCATAGGTGTTATCGGACAATTTTCCAATAGGGACTTTAAAAAAACATTTCCGTGTAAAGATAGGGACAAGGAGAGGGGATTTTTTTAACCCATTTTCCAATACGATTCCAAACGTATATGTTGCGAGGCTATCAGCATGAGACTAATTTGAATATGTGTCGATGAGCTTCGGCTGATATGACTCCGAAACTTGACGTTCGTCCTTCCATCATTTTGAAGTTTGAAGTATGAAGGACCAGACTAGCTGTTAAATTAAGGTTGGAGTGCTAACCGATATAGACCTCAGTTATACTAGACGGATAGTTTGGAGAAAGAGAAAAACCCATCAAAAGCAAACCATAACATTGGTTTTTCTAGGCGTCTCACAGGGTGTAATAGATACTAAGAAAACGAATCGATATTCCCCGCTGGGCTCTCTCCGACTGGATTCAAGTGACAACCGCCTTCCCTCGGGCTCTCTCCCGCCTCACATGTATACACTCCACTGCAAAAGGGGGCAAAATGGCGGAATGGCCGGCGTCAAGGGGGTGCCACCAATTTGAAGGGTGCAATAACAGGACCGGGGATAGAAGGGGACTGGCAAGACGTCTACCGTATATCAACCCGATGGTGATTCGCGACTCGCCACAGACGGGCTACTTTAAAAAATGGGATCGACGAAAAATTATAAAACATTGGGTCACGAAACACCGTGAAATATCGTGAGAGCCCAGTTGATCAATCCAATAATCCATTTCATTGTAAGAAAAATGGAGCGCTTCGTCTCTATAAGTGACGCTCCAATTTTAAATGTTTCGGCATCTCATCAATTTATCATAATGAGATAAATCTTTTTTCCTTCCTATACAATGTTTCTTCCAAATGGATTAGGCTCACTTTTAGATCGTGACTATAGAACAAGACATTGATAGGCCAGCGAATATAGAGCCATGCGAAAACAAAGATTAACAAGCATACTGAGTGTATTCTAGCAGAGTAAGATGTACAGTACAGTAAAAAAAAATAAAAAAGCACGAACAGAGAAAATGCCGATGTCGACCTGTGATGGATTTTCGGAAAAGGTTTGCTGTCATAACAATCGTCCGAGCATGTGATCAGGTGATCCACCTTCTCTCTTCGTGCTCCTAACCCTGTTCATTTTGGATAGCCATGGAAACCAATACCGGCTCCAGCAATTACAAATGTCCACAACTGCCTAACCGTGATCGGGTGAACGACTTGCATTTTTGACATCCAACATGCAGTTTATAGTTTACAACCCCACTGATGGGTCGAAGAAAGAATGAAATCAATATTTGGGATTCAATAAAAGAAATCCTGCATTCCTCAAATGTGCCTTTTCTCGCGCAATCTATTTTATACCCTTACAACTGGCGAGTAGTTGACGAGATGGCAGAAGGTGAAACGGGGTCACACTGTCACAGACTTTTACCTTTTTGAGGACAGGAGTATTGCCACGTCACATGCGACGTCACATGGGCGTCATGAGCGAGGCATTCGAGTCAGAATAGTGGACCACCAGGATAAACGTCTTCACACATCGTAAATTCGGTGCAAGAGCTGCTCCTCCTCTTCCTTCGCATTACCAGCTCGCCTTACTTAAATTGAATAAATTCCAGAAAAAAATATTTCCTGTTCCCCCCACCCCAAGCTCCCATACCCACCATTCCTGCGTTGGGTTTCGACGTAGAGAGAAATTGGCCTACGTTCGTCACTAAGAAATCAAATAGTCCCGTATACGTAACATTATGATAACATGAATTTCATAAAATCCTAACAGTGGAAATACAATTCACGCCATCATTTGTAAATTTAATTCTGACTTGCTCGAGGGAGACAATTAAACGCTTCAGCACGATAACGAATCACAACAATTAGCAAGTTGAACGGTTCAACTTGAATCTACAGTTGTTGAATCGTAGGGTTGGTGAGAAAATCGATTATTTTTCTCATAGTGCGGTAACCGATGCTTGTTAATGGTTAATTTAATGCGCAGTATTATTTCAAAAATTTGGCAATTTTGCCCTAAAAAGTTGACAAATTAGGCTACTGTTTAAAAGGAAAACGCTCTCTTGCGGATACGTATACTAAATAAACCGTTTTCTGATCACGATTAACGGCTAGAGCGCCAACCTCGCCCCTTCCCCCCTCCGACCACACACTCGCTGAGCAAGTAAGAAAACATAAAACAAATTTCGCGTTCAGCAAAAACATTTAATTCCTGACAGCGCGAAATGCGTGGCGTCCCAGGACTTCGAGTCAAAACATAAACACACGGACGAACAACGTTTAGACGCCACAGCGACACACACGCGCTCATCATGATGCCCCGAAACACACACGCAGTTCGGTCTGCGATCCGATAAATCCTTCCCTCCCTCCCTCTCCACCACCACCACCACCACCACTCCTCTGTCCCATCTCATCTCTTGCCTCACTCACCCCCTATTTCCCATTCCCAGTCTTCCCTCCTCACTACAGAACGCGTGGTATGCGAGTTTTTTTTTAAGGCTAAACCTCCCCCAGTCCCATATGGAGATGCAAAGCGGCTAATTGAAGCGATTAGCGATGTATTAACCTGCAGTGCAGGCACTTCACTTCACGCGGCGTTCAATGCGGAAGTGACGTCACCAAGGATAAAATATCAATATCGGGGTAGTGCCTGCTGCAAGCATGTTCGAACTCTGAACCAATGCGTTGCCGCACCTGTATAAGGTCTTGATTTTATTAATAACGAAAACCTTGTCAGGAAAAATGCATTTTAAAATGAGGATACAACATAGGAGCTGATTCGTTGAGTAGCATTTATAATTTCGTAAGAACATCTTACCCGCGACAACGACCTGGAAAAAAATAATCAACCGATGGTAAAAAGAAAAAAAAATAGTTACTTTACATTTGTATATTGGATTGTTAATCTTGTCGCGACCTATCATAATCGTAAGGTTAAGGATAATAAATTTTCTCACGTCGTGGTCGCGCCTAATATGTTCTTCCTAATTTTTAAGTGATACAAAAAGGTTTTGGTTGTCACTGTGGTGTTTCAAATTTCTGATCAAGCCCTCTTCACCAACATCCCTCACATGCGTCCATGTACTGCAGTCAAAACACAGAGAACTCATGGCGCGATTCTAGGCGATATTCGCCCCAACAGGCGAAGCAGTGGACAGCCACACGCAGCCACAATGCATCAAAATAGGATTTATGAGCAGTTTAACAACACTAGTTTTCGTGTACATTTTCAGAAATAATTTTCAGACATTTTCCTTCTAATTTACAACCTCGGCTAAACTCAGGCATCACCGTTCACGTCTGGGTAAGCCAACCAAGCCAGCACAAGCACCTTTCACTCCTCTGATGGGCACGCACGCACTCCGCATAAAGTGCTAGAGACAGAAAATAGAGAAGAAAAAAACGCAAACCGAGAGACATAGAAAATAGAATGTCACCCGGCGTTGGTAAACGCTATATTTTATTTTTTTTTCCAAAAACTAGTATTTCTCTCGCCAGCTCGCTCTAAACAACAAGTAGACGTAGGAAGAAGAGAGCGACCGTGTTTGGGGTTTTTGGCGACTCGGTTCAAAATGGACTCCCATAACTTGCTGCTGCTGCTGCTGGTGGTGGTGGTGGTGGTGGTGGTATGCGACGCACGTACAATTCTAGAGTCCGTGCCATCCCTCCTCCTCTCTCTCTCGCCCGTTCTAAAATATTATATGTCTCCACTCCCGCAATTCGCGTGTCTGTCTCCGCATGCTTCGCACAACTCCAGCGTGCATGCGGCCACACGAACACACCACATTCCGACAGTGTTCCTGCCAAAATGGAAGCATTCGACGATATTTTTAATGCCGACTTGGGTTAGCGATTGCTACTAAATACTAATTTAAGGTGGGGTGCGCTAGGCCGGTTTGCCAGAATAATTTCGACGTTATCTACATGCGAGCTTGTAGTTCGGAGCACCCAAATAGACCAGCCCCATACGTGCAAGTGTGCAACTCTGCATTAAACCAGCCTTCAACATTTAGCAGAGCTAGAACGGGCAATGGAAATTAAAAAAAAAAGACAGGCTCGAAAAACAAGAGGAGCAAAACTGCCACAAAAACATAAGCTTGAAGCAAATATTAAAGCTTGAAGGAGATATTAAAGCTTGAAGGAGATATTAAAGCTTGAAGCAAATATTAAGGGATACAATCTGAACAAAAGATCAAAATTGTTAACGAGAACAATGTATAAGTTGACAAAAATGTCATCAGAGTGGATAAAAATGTTAGAAACTCAACATTACTTGTTGAGATTTATATTATAAATTGTAGATAATAGTTACCGAAACTGCTATTCTTGGAGAATAAACGAAGTTTTAACTAGTAGTGGTGCAAAACACAAATACATCCGAACTTGACAGTTGGCAAGATCAATTTAAAATTATGCACGTGACAGAACCAAAGGAGCGAATAGCGAGTGTCAACAGGCGTGTCGGCTGTTTTCTCCCAAACAAAATAAAAAACCAAAAAGTTCAAAAGCCAAGAAGTTCGTCCAAAACGAACGGATCTCGTTTTACCGCAATGCAGTTTGTGGGCGAAACGGCTATCGTTACAGGACAACATGAAACAGCGCCACTCCAACTGTCCATCCCACCCCACCCCCTGCACACCAGGCACCCACCACAAATCAAAGCAGCACCCATCCTCCTGATCCCCCTCCCTCCTCCTTCCCTATCTCGTAGACGTCCAGGGGATGGACAAAATAATGGAAACAGCTCTATAAAGTGCACGAACAAGTCCGTTTCCATTATTTTGTCTAACCACTGTATACACGCCAGTTTGACAACAACAACTGATCCCGAGCACGTATTTATTCCATTCAGTGTGCACAGTCCGATTCGTTCGTGCACTCCACAGGCTTCTTCTTCCACCAGTGACTGCGCCCTGGCGGCCAATTTATCCCCTAATAATGCAACACACTAAATGCAGACGGGCAACTGGAAAAGAATAGGAGGGGAAAAGCCGAAGACGTCATATGGAAAAATATGACTCGACAGAATGTGTTTCAAGAAACGTTCTCATTAGTGGATCTCTTCTGATCAGCCCAATAGGTGGCGCGCCAAGGGAGTCTGGGGTGGGGGGTGGGTTGGG
>JAUJYS010000678.1:0-21187 GCA_033995665.1 Melogona broelemanni
CTTGACCCCCGCCATAGGCCCCCCCACCCGGGGCTGCTCGCGGGTACAAATTGTAATTGTAATTGTAATTGTAATAAGAATGCCATGATTTTGTAAGTCCTTCGTGTCGTCTCCGGACCCCGACCCTCGATCCCCCGAAACCTGGTGATTCCAGAGAGCAGAAGCTCCCTGAATTTTCTTGGCAGAATACAGAGGTGGTTTGCCATTGCCTTCCACCGCGCAGTACCACGAGCCAATCAAATGATCGGCTGTGCTGGGAATCGAACCCAGATCCGCTGGTTGGTGATCGAGCACGCTACCTCTCGGCCACAGCGGACGAACGCCATGATAGCTTGCGCATTACACTTGCTAAAAGAAAAACTGGTATTATTCTGGTTATATTTAAGTTCCTTAAAGAAAACTAAACCGTTGCAGAGTTACTCGAAACTGAAAGTAACGCATCGTTTTTTGACCGTTACTTCCTAGCACTGAGGGCAAAGATACACATTTTCAAATCTTGGGACGACCTCTTCGTCAGAACAGTTTCTACTACCCATATTTACTTTCACATAGGCTGGGCAATTGCGGTGTAGGACGGGCATCGCGTTTTGTAACATGGTTTATGGCGGGCATTCGACATTGGCCCGCGCCGTGAATACAATATGATTATCGATCGACGCTAAATATATATATGGGGGAAAAGTCAATAAAATGGCAGTTGGTCGATTTCCAAGAAAGCGTTCGAGTCAATGACAGAAACGGAGATTGACATCACGTCAGTGTAAAGCCATGTATGCCAATTTTAAAGAAGTAAAAATCGTTTATTCCTATTGCGTTATAAGAGTTATTTAAATAGTAGACGGGTCCACAAAATAGTAACAGTAACGTAATTGTAGTGCACTAGGCGCTAATATTTTGTCTTAAAAATAAATTTGTAATAGAGCGAATGTTACAAGAATTATTCAGATATTCTGAGCACTGAGCATAGATATCCTGAACACTGCTTTTGTTGGTGTATCACTAAAACGTGTTTCATTGGTCAACCGAATATATTGATCAAAGAAATATTCTCCTTTTCAGCGAATAAAAAATAATCTCAACCGTAAATTGAGTTTTAGCTTTCATTCATCAAAATTAAATAAAAAAGGTGATAGGTGTGCCAGTGATGATCTTAGATACGGTCGAACTTCGTATAAATATATTGTGTTTACTTGTGTATTATTACGAGATACAATGGCAACATGTACACGTACATGGGCAATAAGCGAATAATGGAAAACATATGTGAAAGCGAGCCAGTAGGGCTGAAATGGATAAAAACAATGGAATCGTACATTTTCAACCGTCAGAGACAAAAGAACCAACAAAAAATAGAAACGATAAAAAACGACTTAACGGGAGGCAAAAAAAAAAAGAAGAAAAATTACAAAAGGAAATATACTATACGTGTATACATAATGACTTATTCAGCGACAAGCCGCAGTGTAGCAAACAGCAGCGTTCAAAATACCAAAACAAAAAGAAAAACATAACACATCGCAAACAAAAGGTTTGTCGGTGGAACAAAAAAAAAACTCCGCCAGCGCGATATAAGAATACCTAAACGCCATCAAAAAAGGGCGAAAGGGAGGAAGGATAAAAAAGAGGCTTTCAAGATTGAAAAGGAAAGACTATATAGGAGTGAAAGCAAAACCGCGTAAGTCGAATCTGACGCCGATCTATGGATCCATCGAGCTGCCTCTCTCTCTCTCTCTCTCTCGCGTTCCCCCATTTGAAATAGCGCGGGTTTCGGGCCCGACCCCACATGCATTATTATTGTAAACAACCTATCGAAATGACATAAAAACGCACATCACACGCAGAAAGCCGCAGCGCGCGCGTCGCTCTCGGATTCGACGTCGTCGGCATCGACGGCGGTGTGATCGAGGTTGGTAGAGGAGAAGGAGGGAAGGGTGGAAGGGGCGTCGGTAAACGATTGAACGGAGAGACAAAAACTAAAAATAAAGAGACGCGCGAAAAAAAGCAATTTGTCTCTGCAATTTGTGCGCCCGGCTTACCGAGCGTGCGCGTGTGAGAGAATGTGTAGCCTCTTGAGACCGGAATCGAATCCGGCCGTATCGTCACTGTAACCGGTACCCCTTTTGCGCTACCCGGCTCCATTTTTTTTACGAGCATAAACCCATTATGTGTCCATTGTGTGTCAAGATTAAATGGCTCTTGCATGGCATCCTTTCGGATGAGCAAGATTTAGACGCAGCGCAGTCGATGTAGACGTAGATGTTTGTACTGAATATTTGCAATATCTTCGGATTTATCCAGCGGATAAATGTGGCACAGCGCCTATGGCAACAACAGTCAGAAATAAAGAAATGAAAACGTGTTTTTTATTGCTACTCTACCTGGCAAAGGCAAAAAATTAGTTAAATTAACGACCTAATTTTAATCGAAGGGAAAACAAAAATGACTGGTCACAAAAACTACACTACCTTGTGTAGGCAATATCAACAATGACAATATCAATATCGAACAATTCTGCTATCAGCAACGCCTATAAGACGAGATTAAAATAGGCGTGGCATAAAGAAGGCAGAAGGTCTGGAATACGGCCACCAATTAAAAAAATTGAGATTGGTTCAACTCAAATAGCACCTATCAGATAAGTAGATTGCTTTATAGGTGGCGCTGCCAGGTGTAGTTATCACCATACCCATAGACTATGGAACTGGAAAAACAACCTTTCAATAGTCGGCTCAGGACGTAATGACACCAGAGACGGCACTGAAATCAACCGTTTTTTTTACACTAACTAAATTCGACAACTAGCTTCTAGATCTTAGCCCATCTTTTCCCAGCAGTTTTGCTTCATGTTCCGTTCACATCACAGCTGGGTCTCAGGAGTCACGTGCACGCCGGTTGCCGGGCTCTTGGTTGCCGCCCGCGAAATCCTTGGAGCGACGCGCAACCAACCCGCATGGCACACGGGCAAAACCGCGAGCGCGGAAACAACTGGTACGATAATTTTTTCTCTTTCTTGCTCTCCTTCCATTCCACCCTTCCCTTTTTCTCTCTCCTTTTGCTCATTCTTCCGCGCACATATTTTCTCGTGATTCTTACCGCACGCTTTTACATGGGCTACATGGGCTACATCCAGCTCGACGTCGTCATCGGGAAATGTTCAGAGTTCAGACAAGGTTGCCGGTGCGCCAAGGTGGTATCTCTGGAAGTCGAACCAGAGATCACGTGCCAGAAAACGTCCGATGTAAATTCAGAACAGGGACGAGACAACCGGTCCACAGATAGGAATTGCAACGCTACGGACACATCGTGATAATTATTCCTCGTTGAAACAACTGCATTCGCCTGAACTCAGGGGGCTCTCTGATGCTCAATTTCGATCAGCAAGGCGAAGATCATGCCGTATAACGCTAATTTTATTTTGTCGATTTAATCAACACCCGATTTTTTTTTACAAATTTGTGTTCGACAATTGTGTTAATGGAAATTAAAATACGTAGAATAATTTTGATTTAAATTAATTTTGATGACAATCTATTTCTTTAAAAAATATATTAAATTCAGATAAAAAAACAGATTGACATAAACGATTGCAGACATGTCCCTCTGCAATCGAGAAATATCAACATACTTTATTCAGACTGTATTTGTCAAATTATATAAATACACACCGATCACAAATATGCACATCGCCGTTTTGTCCTCGGTGCACCCCGAGCTGGCCAAATCGATGTTACGGCCCATGCCTTCATAGTCGTTAAGTATGAATAAAATAACAGTTATCGATGGTCGAAGATAATTCACTAAAATCATTTTAGGAACATGAACATGTGATACGCGTTAAATAAAATTGTATTCATTCATAGTCGAAGACAACTTGCTGGAATACTCAGACTTAATAAAAGTAGAACACTGAACAGAAAATTCGCCGTCATATATAACTTTTTTATTTTCTCGGTCCCGATTAAACCATGGGACCACAGCTTACTCTTAGAAACCCATCTCGGTATATTGTGTTAAAAAAAAGGAGATAAGAAAAACAAACGAGCCTATCTAAACGTGCCGCGCCAATAAGGAAACCGTAATCGCCTACCAAGGTTGCAACGAGCACATATCGCAGTGCGAAAAAGCGGTTTAGGAGAAAGAAGATCGATCAACAATGGTGTGTGTCTCCACTGCAGCTGCGGCAGCGCGGGCAGAAGGCCGAGTTCACACGGAGACAGCTAACTGTTTACGGGTCCGGGCTAAAATTCGACCGAAAATCTAAAATCACTAAGACAGTTGCCGCTGTAGAATAGGAAATCCATTACACTAACCGTGAATCTCGGATCCCCACTGAATGACCTGCCATGATTTACCGTACACACCAGAGGTTCTTAATCTTGGGTGCGCGGATGAGCCGAAGAGATTCTGTGATCGGTATTGCTTTGGAAATATATTAAAAATTTTGAAAATTATCGTGTAAGAAATTAATGTTTTTCCATATGAGGGCGTTCTATTTAATTTTCGGAAGGGTCCGTGCTGCCATATATAAAGTTTAAAAATTGCTGCATTAGATGCCAATGCTACATCAGCAGCACCAAGTTTTCTTAATTTGATGACGTAGTCACATGACCTGTAATAAGACGGCGTCGATGGAAAGAAATATGCAAGTAGCTAACCGTCTACGTTAAAATGCGGCTTAGCCACTCCAGTTATTAGGTTTCGCAACAGCAAAATTCCAGCGAAAAGCTTTAGAGGTGAAAAAACCGCATGAAAATCTCCAACGAACTTATTGTAAAAAATCAATCTGCAATTATGCGTCTGTGCGGTGCGAAGGCAGCCAGACAATTGATGCTTTTTTTATATAGAAAATCAATGCATTTATTCCTCGTAGTCTGTGATCAACATTTTTGTTCCGCTTGACTGATAAACGTTGAATAAGTTAACCAATTGATTGGTAACTAAATAGATTCGAGATTCTTCATCGCGCAATTTATTTGTATAAACCATTAGTCTTCGAACGGAATAGCCCGATCGATGGTGATAACGGAAATGCAAAATGCGAACGTTCACGGCGTTCGAAAGACGGCGTTATTCAGCCCGACTGGAGTTAAATTGTATAGCGCCGGTGCCATCCACGAAGCCGCGTTCGGGGGGAACTTTACATTGCGCCCGTTTATAGCGTGTACAGCGGTGGCGCGAAAATAATTCCTGCACAGGTACCTCTACAACGCAATTCTAGCGACATAATGAAGCTCACTGGGTTTCTGGGAACTGTTACCACGCACGTGGAAGTATTAGTCGTTTAAAAAAAGCAGTGCTGTTCCAAGTGAAATTAACTCTTAAAGTTATTATCACCGGACAGTCAAGGGGAAAATTTCTGGAAACTTAAAATGTGGGGCACTACATTAGTTTGCAATATACTCTTTTCTAAGAATAACTACGCGTAGACAAAAAAGTATTTCCTTAAATCCAAACGTGACTTGCCAACAAAATTCGCTAACGCGCACAGACAAGACAAGTGTTTCCCTATTTAACAAGATAAATATTTGCAGTAAATCCTAACTACACGTACATCGCTCTGAACTTACTACCTATGGCATTACCTATGGCGTTACTACCTATTGCGGTATTAATTAATAATCAGATTGAAAGCAATGAGGGTGCGCGTTAATCTTTCGCCATCCATTTGCTGATTACTGATAAAGGATGTTGCGCCATTCAACTCTATCGCTTCAGCCAATGGCGCTAATTTATATGATGATTTCTTTCAAAACGTGCGGGCATCATAGCTCAGGCTGGAGAAAGTGCCTGCGGTGTGGCGATCCCGGGTTCGATTTCCGGCTCGGGCTTTAGCTTATTTTTTATCGGGGTACTGGTGAGAATGTGTCCTTCCATCAATATTCAAGTTGCTAGAGGCATACAGAATAACCTGCAGTGATATTATCTATGGTGATGACAATTATTTATTTAAATAACAAAGAAACTTTCATTTATTTTAAATTGATTCGACATTAATATCGGTGTGCTCCTGCACTTTTACTTTCAAATTATTAATTTGTCAATTTGCAAAAAGACAATTTTTCATTGCGGTAAATGCAATTTATACCCAGATAAAAAAAATGGGAGCTTCGATCAACAGCGGTAATTGCTTTGCCATAAGAAATTAGTTCAGAGGCAATCCGCTAGGATGTTTAGTTCGCTCTAAGTGGATTCGCTTGTCTGGTCCACGCGCTTCGCAATTCGCCTTAGCATAAACAAGAGTGTATGGAGGGCAGCTGCACGAACGCACACGGCACCGTCAATCTGTTCCTTCCTTCCATTGTTTTCTGTTATTGGCATTTCGCGCAATCGCCAATTATACGCACCGGCTTTGTTACCGCAATACTGTATTGTATGTACACACGTACGTACATACACGCGCATGAAGATAGGTTTTCATTTGCCGCTAACACGATTCGACCGAAATGTGAGGGTATATCGATTTTTCCTCGAAAATATTGAATTTAATGACGAGACTAGTCGACGGCGGGGCCGACTGAACACAGCCATTCACTCGTATATAAACAATATAGGATTACAGCTGGAGCGGCTCCTGTGAACGCACAAGACGCTCACGAGCGCCATCGTGCGGTAGCGGATTTTTTCTCCTCTATTCCTAAATCCGGCGCGCCAGAAACCCCATCGACTATAGCGATAAATCGAGATAAAAAGTACCTGCTCAGAAATTTTCTTAGAATCGGGGAAAAGCATTAATATTTCATTTTTATTGTTTCACTCGGCGACACAATAATATTTTTAAACCAGAATATAATTATAAACTTTATCTACAACTTTCGCTCAATCGACTGAGCGCATCGTCAGTACCTCCATGGGGCAGCCACAAAAATGAGTAGCCGTATTTTAATTTTAATTACGAAAGTAATTAATTTCAGTTTCCGATCGGCTGGTAATTATATCATTTTATTTTTGAATTTACATATGTCAGGAATGCTACCAGAGAGAAAGCTGATTATAATCGAATAAAATTTCAATTAACTATAATAATAATTAGAAAATTGAATTGATTAAGTATTGCTTGTAGATATTAGAATAATAATTCGAAAATATATAGTCAGGCAAGGAAATTGAATATTAATTTTCAAAATATTTGTGACAAAAATTCGCTTGATTCAACCGAGAACTTTTTTTAGTTAGTTTTAATATTCATTAGTTTTAATTTGCACCAGACATTGCAGGAAACTTTTACCAGTGACCTCCGAGCACAACCGATCCAATAGGGTTCCCTCTATAACCTCAAATTTTCTAAACAAGAGATTACGAAGTTCACCGTTAAGTACTGCAATGGATATGTGCTTCAAAAACATTAGGAGATCACCCGTGATTGGCACGTGTTTACCGATGGTGTCGCCGGTGTTGGGATAGATCGCAACGACACCAGGCTCGTTTTTATGGATGGCACTAGCGATCGCAGCGCCGTCCTGAGTTCAAGTGCAACGATATTCCGCAACCAGTTCTAATTCTACCGGAAATGAGAAGCTGACGTCACGGCGTAACGAAGCAGAATTGACAGACCCGTTTCGCTGCACGTACTCTTGCGGTTTAGCGTGAGAGGTCACCAGAGGATACCCGGGCCACCGTCAAAAAACTAAAAGCGCTGAACTGGCGCGGCAAAAGTTGAGACTGCTCTGTACTTTCCTAAATTAATTATAGATATGAGAGAGTTCGCTGCGAATGTCCATGTCGGCTTAGAGACGTGACAGTTAATTAGCAGAACTGTTCAGCATGTCTGCGCTGCTGAATCTTCACCAAACTAGGCGTATAGAGGGCGTTGCAGTCGACCGACTATAGCCGAGCCGAGTTGCTTATCGAGGGTACGTTCAATTTTTCTTTAAACGTGAATACGTTTATAAACTTGTTTAAATGTGAGACAGACCAAAACAAAAAACCGGAAAAGACGGATGTGACATCGCACATTCGTCGAAAATGACAAACAACATCACATTTTTTAGAGGCTACATTTTCCTTCATAAACATCGAAATTAATAACAGTTTAGTTCCAGCCACCACGATAGTCGTTGTTATGAAGGAGGATTTCGCGTTGTACTTTATGGCAATCGAATTGGCAATTGAAACTCCTGTTAGCATTAATTAAGAGTTCCGCCAAACGACTGTAGCGCATTATTTCGGCCGCCATATTTAACATCTATTCCAACTCTAACCGAGAACCACCCCCCCCACACATACACACCTCTCACCCTTCTCCATCGCCAGCAGATGCTTCGCAGAACCGACGAAAAAATAATCAAAGAATTTTTACGATTCAATTAGCTGGCAAATGAGACTTGGCGCTTTTTCACGGCGCCGTTTTCGAGAGTATGTATGTGGTGTGTGTGTGTGTGTGTGTGTGTGTGCACGGGCATTGCTCTCGGAGAGAATGGGGAGGCCCATTTGTGTTAAAAATTCCTTTGAACTTCATATACGACCCGGCACGCGCCCGCCATTTAAACTCTCGAGCGTAAATTTTTTGGCGCTATAAAGTTGCGAAACGACAGCATAAAAAGAATGGGATTTAATCCAAATGCAGTACGCGTCAAAAAATGTGTACGTTACTCCGACGATTACTTCACGAATATCATTCAGAGATACATTAAAAACGTTAAGAATTCAAAAATTATACTGAATATCCTGTTTGCACGTCGTTAAACAATAGTTCGAAAGTGTCACATTGTGACTGCAGAAACAAAATTTGCGCTCCTTTTTAAATAAAGAATTATTTTATTTCACCAATTGCGCTACTACATAAAAAATGCTTTAAAAGTGTGATTCTTGCACAAAAAGAGCTTTTCACGTTTAGCGCGCTGGACGCGTTTGGAAATGTCACTCAGCTCAGCACGCATATTCGGCGAAATATTTTAGACCATTTAAGCTAGACGTACGTTTTATGATCAAAATAAAATGGCATTTGCATTTACATTTCCTTGTAAAAGCATATTAAAAATATTACGTAAAAGGCGCCCAACCCTATTAACCTTGTGAAAAAATTCGTTTTGAGTTTCACTTCATATATCATACCTACGTAACTCCTTGCTCCTCCCTTCGACTAACTCCTTAGGTATATGAAAAATTAATTACTATCTTACATTTTATATTTAATTTAATATTTGAATTAAATATAAAATGTAAGTTAGTAATTAATTTTAATATATAATAATAAAATTTTGGAAATTGTTAATAAAAGAATTAATTAATTATAAAATAAATAATTAAGGTTTTTTATATTTTAGAAGCACAATAGTGAATTTTCATATTTTTATCAGTACGCCGGGATCGAATAAACGAGAGCGAGCGCCGGAGTTCGAACCCTGAACCGTCGTATCACAACCTGCCACAAACCTGACTGCGCTACGACAAGCCGTACAACTATTTTTATTAGCATCTTTTTTTTTTGCATAATTTCATTTTGAATCGTGACACACGGAAATATGGAATGGCAACAGCACCGTCGATCTGGAGTTCACGCGACTGCGCGGGTCTCTGGAGGTGGCCACGGAGGCTCGCGGAGTCCATCACAGCCTAATAATCCCAACTGGTAGTAATGGCGTCCGCGCGTCTATAACCCCATATGTGGACGCAGTGGACGGCAGCCCTTTATTCACGCGCGCGCGTGTTGCGCACTCGTCAATGTCACCTGGCTTCCATAAACGTCCGCCGAGGGTTCGAGCAAACGCGCGATAACCGAGATTGACACACAATTTGATGGTGGTGGGGGAGAAGTGAGGGGGAAGAGGAGAGAAAAAAATAGAATAACGATATTTTTTCCCTATCCTTTCTCGCACTGTCTCTTTTTTCTTTCTCCCATTCATTTTTTTTTTTTTGTCTTTTTTCGGACGGTGTTTTTGGGAGCCGGATTGCCCGCATGCACGAGTGTATGTGAGTGTGAGTATTGCGCATGCGTCGGAGATAACAATCCGGGTGAGGCGGGCCGAACGAGTAATCCGGTAAATGTGTAGAACAGGCATGGATATTTTAAACTTTGCCCGGATAGTGTGGGCAAAGTGACAACTGCCGATTGGTACATTTGTATCGTTTAATCTTTTCTATGTCAATTTGCTATTGAAACTGGTGCCCCTCAATTTGCTATTGAGACTAGTGCCCCTCACCAAATGTCTCTTCTTTGGCGATGTGAGGGGCAAAACCGTATTGTTCTACTTATGTATAGCAATTTGATAATATAAAAAAAAACTGAAAAACAAGTATTGGACAAAATAACAGATTTAGAAAAAAAAATACATTTGATGAAACGTCGGCTAATAAATGTTGTTTTTGACATTATTATGCGTGAAAATTTATTATACGAGCACCGTATTACAACTACAGCACTTTATAATTGTTGTAACTTCATAGCACAGAAATTTAAATTTTCCCAAATTCTGAATAATTATACTTGAGTATATTTATTTTTAGAGCGATTAGTCTCAGGATTACAAGAGACAAAATACAAACTAGCTTCACCGTGACTTAATGCATTTTGACAGTTAACAATTTCAGCTTCATTTTCTATTTTATCTATTTGAGACAACTGACTATTAAATTAACAGAACTTGAAATAAAATATACTCTGGCTTATTCCTAACAACCGATCAGTCATGCCAAATTACCCACAAGCTTCCCGAGATTAGCAATGGGAATTCACCGTCGCCAGGCTGGTCACATCAGCCGTATGCACGGTGTGGCTACATAGATATACGAGTATACAGACTGTAGCAGCAACACAGGGATCCGACAACAGCGGGCGCTTCGGACAAAACCGAACGGAGCTTTCTCCGAACAAAAAAAAACTAGATCGAAGAGAAGGAAAAACGAAACATCGATTTTTTTTTTTCGCGCACGCAGCAATAGCGCCGGCCTTGCGTGACTGCGTCCTTCCGAGAGGCCTCGTGGCAAAGTATGTATTAGAATGCTCCGTAGAACACCATAGGAAAAGTGAAACGTGTTGGAAAAATGACACCGTTGACATACAGTGTAGTGTAATACTATCCGGATTGAGGGAGGGGGCGTGGAGTCATTGGACCATCGCTCATTAGGAGGCTTAGGAGCAAGATTCGCCTTTGTTTAATTTTTGCATGTAGAATGCCACTTAATTGTGAACGGAGATTATCACAGAATTATGAGCTGTTCCGCTTAGCTTACATGACTCGCTAGCGTCATGTTAGATACATGATTCGCTAGCGTCAGATTTGGAAAGAGCTACTACTCTTCGATCACAGCAACCAGGAATTATGGAGCCGAAGTCGTGATTTATTTTTTATAAGAAAATAACTTTTAATTAGGGGCAATGTTCGAACAATGTTTGATTAAGAACATCATCCAAAAATGTTTCCGCAAGATGATCTCAGCCTTTAAAAAGATAAATTCTAGGTGGAAGGAGCTCGGTATTTGGTCTCAGGAGGACACACTCGATCAGACACGAGGTAGAATGGGATGGGTTAGTGGACTAACCAGAGCCGCAAAGGAAGAGGTGAGTGGACACGCAAAAAAAAAAAAAAAAAAAGAAAGCAAGAAAAAAATCGGTCTAGATGCTCCAAAAAGGTCTCTTCGTGAATGCAACCGTCTGAAAAAGATCTCTCAGATCCGGTTAAAATGCCCCCACCCCCTCCTACCTCTCCACACACAAGTCACAGTTGAGTAGACTGTTCCGTTGCTGACACACTCTGGGGAAATAGGAATTGAAGTATAAGTCGAACTATTATTTAAACAGGAATGTCAACAAAAATTGAAAACAATACTTGACACTGTGGATTGCGCCGTAGGGTGCTGGTTATTCTAAAATCGATTTGTTCGCACATATCATCCTCCTCCGAATTTCCGCAGTGGGGAAACAACACTACGAAAATTATGTAACTGTTTCACTGCCGACACCCTCGGGGGGAAAATAAATTGAAGTTGAAGTCAAACTTACAATGTAGTTATCCCTTACAATACCAATTCGGAGAGATTGGCGGACGACAGTGGCGTCAACTTAACGCTCCTACCCTCTCAACCTATCTCTCGTCCCGGATCATCCTCTTGAGCACACATTACCGCACGGCACCTCCGGTTCGACCGAGCACGCCTCGCACTTCTGCCGCTCTCCTCCCGAGACCCCGCGCCCATCTCAGTGCGGGCTCGATCAGTATCACTGTACAAGGACCGCTCCTCCGTCACGTGAGGTGGGGAGGGTGAAAAAAAACATACCCGGTCGCTCCAGAGAGGAATCTGGCGACGTATAATGTATGTAAACGGGAAAGACGTTTCGGAGGGTGCGCGGACGTAGCAAGAGAGATGGACGAAACCCGGGCGAGGAGTGCAGGGGGGAGGGAGCGAGGGGACGACGCGGTAGGAGCGAAGATTTCGTCAACTTTTAAAACCATCTCGAGAGTCGCTTCAGTGCGTGCGTGTGAGTGAGGGGGAGCGGTGGATGACGATAGGAGGAGAAGGGTGGGTGTGTGAGTTTCGTGCCTAGGCACAAGGAGGAAAGCTGTTCTCTTGCGTAACGCGCATTTCCTATACACATAGGATACAGTCTTTTAGGTGAAATCTGGAGCTAAGAATTGATGGCCGAAACCACTTACGCCGCACCACCGATAAGCCGCACAGCCAATGAGGTGCACCATTTTAACGTGAATACGTTTATAAATTTGCTTTAATAGGGCACAATCTCAAGAAACCTTTGTAATGTTTTGCATCCACGTCACACGGCGCGCTTAGCTTCAGCCGACGCCGCGCATAGACTTTTTCAAATGGCGACCTTCACTAATTCGTACGTTGTCATTTCAATATATTTTATGGCGCATTTTCTACTGCATTAGTTTAGTTTATTTATTTCTTTCTTAGTTTATTTCGTTACTTTCTTTAATTTATTCGTTAGACTGGGATACTGGCGTCACCCCTGAGCTTCCATTAGGGAGTTCAGAGCTTAAGGGTGGATCCTGCAGCATGGCTATTCCAGCTGCCATTCCCCATCCTTTCCCTGACCCTCGCACATCTCCATAGACATGAGGGTGCAGTAATCCTGTAGTGCACTAGACACTACAGTGATTAAAAATAAATAAAAAAATATCACCGATCACCGAGCCGTCTTATTATCCGCGGGTGATGGAACGACAACTACGGTACAGTGCTTAGGAAGACGCGTAGGCAGGTGGCTCAATTTTAGAAAATAAGAAATATCGATAAAAAAGAAACAGACATGGGGTAAGGGTTGGATACATTAAATAGACCCTATAATGCGGACCCATTTAGCTATAAGAGAACTTCGTAGAAGGTCAGGGGTGAGGCGGTTGACTGTCTGGAAATATTTCCAGTGTATAAGTGAGAGCGAACAAAAGATAAAAATATACAATGCATTATGCGAGACTTACGACCTACTCAAAGAGTAAAAAAAAAATTATTTTTCCCGAGCACAACTTGGAAAGCCTACCGCTAATGGCGGTATACGGTCGTCTATACTCGTGATTTTTGGGGGAAAATTAATGGCAACATATCGTTGAAGGGACATTCAAAAAAGTTTGAAGGCATCGCCTTTAGAAAATCCAGAATAAAATGTTATCTTACAAAGCAAAAGGTAACTTCTTAATTTTAATGGGTAAAGGATTATAATTTTGCAACTAAAATGCAAACTTAGTTAAAAATCTATGAAAATAAATTTAGAATTAAATTTTTATTTTAGTTCAAAAGTTTAGTTACATATATTTATTTATTATTCTTACTTTTTGGTAGGCTGAATGAAATTACCTGTTTTCATATTACGGGACTAAGTTGAAATCAATATTTTAGGATTTACTCGTACATTAATAAAGAATGAGAAACCCAGGACAGGACTGGATGTAACCGACGAACTAGAGCTGGCGAGGCTCTATGCATAGTATATGTACAATTTTGCTACTAACTTAGTAAGGTAGGTAAATGTACATTTTGTGTTTACTCGTACATTATTAGAAATGTTGAAATCAATATTTTAAGATCTACTCGTACATCATTAGAAATGTACAAGTTACTCTTTATAGTGCACATGTATTTTAATATTTCAAAAGCATCTAATTTTACTGCATCATTTGTGGGAAGTAAGAAAGCTGATATCAATCGCTGTCCTGGCAAGAAAACTATTTTTAACTAGATGTTTTACGTCAAATCTTTTTCACAAGGAGCAATGAGAAAGAAAAAAACAACTAAATAAAAGGAACAAAAATGATTCGGGTCTCAGTATGACGGCGCCCAATTGTCACGTATCTCCTCCGCAGCGTTAATGGACTAAACGTGCAATCTGGAGTGGGCTCATCCGGATTTTTATTAAAATTTATGCGATGGAATTTAATTACCACTGTACACACAAGACAGGATATGGTTTTCATCATCGTTTAGTAAATTGATAATCGAGAAGTGAGTATTATCGTTGCTGGAATTAACAACCCGTCTGGATAGTGTCTAACCCTGTACCGAGAAATTAGCCATTCGTGGTTTTGTTTTTAATTAGCATCCTGGCGAGTAAAAGAAAAATCTGGAAAAGAAAAATACCTCACTTCAAAGATATTCCAGATCGCAATCGGTATTCCTCGAAAGAGGAGTTATGACAATCAAAGATTGTCATCAGTCACTGTAGTGAATAGCTCCACTGGAGATTACATACCTTCTCAACGCGTGAGCTTTTGTAGAGTAGCACATTTTCACTAGTAACCCAGGATCGAACAAACGAAAGCCCAAGCAGGGAATCCAACCCGGGACTGCCCGCACCGCAGTCCTTTGCAATACCGACTGGGCTAGATGAGCTAAACGTTTATTTAAAAAAGCACGGTTTTGTTTTTTTTGGATGAAATTTTGGAATTGCATTGGCGCATTAGGAGAGGCGGTGGAATTTCAATACAATCCCTACTGCCCAGGGCGCACCGGGCTCTCTCAAAAGAAGACTTTGGGTGACACGACGCGCCCTCTCTCCAATGCGACCAACACTCGCCCGATCGCTAGGCCCGGTCGGTGTCCACGCTTTACGACATTCGGTGAAACTGAGGGAGCCAGGCACATAAATTGTGCCGGGGTATCTGAAAATGTCGAGCGGGGCTTTCATCCACCCCCACCCTCCCCCACCGGCCGTGGCCGCAGCACGCACACACACACGTATCTCGGTTCGCAAAACGCACGCGCGCCGGCGCAGGCCCCGAGTATAATGCATATATTGCGGTCGGCCGTCATTGATGAAAAGCGAATGGCTGTGCGGAGGAGGAGGCCTATTGGATGAACGATTGGCGAGAGCGTTACAACGGTGGTGGTGACCCGGATGTTTAGGCCTCTCCGCCTCTTTTTGCGAGCCGTATTCGGATAGATGCCACATCACTCATCAACCCTTTCTTTAATGAATTTTAAATCAGATTTTTTTTGGAAGAAAATTCTTTCTCACTGTAATGAATATCAATACAGGAGATTCTTTACCCTTCGTGATGCTGTGGCATTATTTGAGGGAGTACCCAAATAAACGAGACCCCGTGCCATTCGAACCAACAAACGTGATATTTTACCGGGAATCGAACCCGGGACCGCCCGACCCGCAGTTGGCTGTAAAAAGCCGCAAAAGAGCAGCAAATTTCTTGGTCAATGACGGACGCAAATGACGGGCTTTCAGCGCCTATCACGGAACACCGCACTCACGAAAACCTGAACGGATAGCCTGGAAATCTGTTCGTCGCACAGCAGGGAATCAATGAGTATTCCAAGAATAGTAATGCGCCATCCTTTTGTCCGACATAATTCGAAATTACTCCAAATACAAGATTGCGAGAAAGAGAGCATCCTTTCACGTGCCGGGAACGAAAAAACTATTCAGGCAAGAAATAAAAAACGGTGAAGACGAATGTGTGACTATTGATTCGCTCTTGGGAGAAGTTGTATCGTAATCGAATAATAATTCGGAAAGAAAATTGCGTCGATAAATAATAATGTACAATGACGGAAATGTTTAGCCTCCTAAGAGACCTCGCGACGACGATGCTTGTAAAACATGGGATGCGCGATCCTCGTAACACGCCTTAAGAAGGTGCGGGTTCTCGCTGTCGCTTTGGCGGCCCGAACATATCGTAAAATTGTCGGACTTTTTTTTTTAAGAATCTGCCACCTTGAGCTCTATTTACGAGAAGAGCAGAACCACGTCAGACCACAACTTATTTTTCAGGATTCTATAGATATTTTTTGGCGAAATCAGAAAATCATACACGTTTCGCTTTGGGTTTCAAGAGGTTGCGCAGCGAAATCACCAGGAGTAAGGCATGGGAAGAATACAAAAAAAAAAATGAAAAAAGTGATTTACCTCTGAATAACCGACCTGCAGGCATGTATATGGGGGTCGCCCACAGAAATTTCGCTAGTCCGGTCTCGGTCGGTCCGACGATCGCTTCGCCCCGCTCCTTTCGCTGGTGCTGCTGCTGCTGCTGCTGCCGCCGCTAGGCGTCGCCACACAGACACACGAGCGTGAAATAATGCGGCAGCGCTCTGCAAAAAAAAATAAACAGGAGGGAAAACATAATAATTAATGGCCAAGAAAATGGGTCATGAACATCAGACTGGTTATTCATAAACGTAAGGTCACTATGCCGGGATGAATAGTAAAATTCACAGGCTTAGACCAACCTGTTTTGAACAGTGATATTTCAAAAACAAGAGAAACGTGTGTATTTTGCATTGTATCAGTTTTCATAGCAGATGACAGTATTTCGGTTTTTCTATCTTGCTACGCAAGCTAGAAAAACCGAAAAATTGAGAATTGAGAAAAATTGAGTTCAAACTCAAGAACATTATTAAATCAACTCAAAGAGTTTCAACTCAATTTTTCAATTTCGTCGAAAATTGAGGCCCTGAGCAATCGGGAACATTTGCCCCCGGATGTAGGCAATCACACATAACATGTATTGCGGGTAGCATGCTTCCAGGATGTATAAGCGAGCGATGCGAGCAAAAAATACGACAATTTGTAATAGCTCGTAAAAAAAGTCATAATCTTTTTATGAAAATTTAGGTTGTAAAATGTTATCATCATTTCCCTCCGTCTTTGTTAAGTTGGCTGTCGCGCCGATTGCGCCTCACCATTTGCAAGGTCATGATTGGCAGAGCTGTTCAACGATTGTTCATTCGACGGCATTCAACGGCATTTTTAATTTAAAATTTTGCTTAGCGTATGCTAAGCAAAATTTTAAATTAAAAATGCCGTTTTCAAAACAATACATTGCCAGTTAAAAATAAAATAGCGACCACCCTGCAAATAAATAATAAGCTTCGACTTGTCCAACAAAATAATATTTTCGGCATAAGGCGCGCACCATCAAGAATGTGACGCCACCGATGTTTCGCCGAACGTTCATCTCTATCTCCGAAAACGGCTTCCGGAATTTTTCGGTCAATAAATTGGGAAATGTTGCGCGCGCCAACCCTCTCCCCCGTAACATCGCGGCAGGCTTTCACATTTTTCACGAGGCCCACTGCTGGCGCCAGCACGACGGGCGAACACAGCCCGGGCACACAGATAAAATGAATAAAAACATATTCCAATGATGACTAAGTAACTTTTAAAGTCGTCGTCAATCCCCGACATTAAATCTGTAACACGCCGCGATTGCAATAAGCGAGGGAAGAGAGGGTATTGAGAGGAGGGAGGAAAGGAGAGAGAGATAGGCCTATACTCCAGAACGGAGGAAAAAAAAACAATGAAAAATCAACCTCCATTCGTGAGCCCACCGAAAATCCAGCATCAGAGAGTCGGGTCACGTAATACGGGTTGCGTGGTTCTTTCCACACACGTTAAAGGCTAAATCCTCTTGAGTCCCGCCGCCACTACGAATAATTTTAATGAATTTTTTTATTATTTTTGACATTTTTGAATTTGTATCTGTATTTTTTATTTTTTTTTTGTATTTGTACCCACACTATGTGTGGGACACTTTTCACCGGTACCCTGGAATCGAATTAATCCGGTACAATGCAAATTTGCAATGCATAGAGATGTAATAATTGGGCAATGAACTACTGAATTCACAACGATTCAATCCTACGAGTATGTGAAGATAATTTCGTTTATTTTTTTATTTTATATCACTGTAGTGAATGACGCTACAGGTCATTCTGTACCACAACCCCAGAATCGAATAAACGAGAGTCTGCGCCGGGAATCAAACCCGGGACCGAGCGCATCGCAGTCAGTTGCAATACCGACTGGACTAAACGGGTCGTAAAAATGACAACAAAGTCTGCAAAACGCTCATTTACAATGCCGTGGCATCAGTTTAAAACAGACTGACGAATTTTGATCTAAATCCGTCGTAGTCATTATGCATGGCTCAATCCGTGTTGGGGGAAAACAGGCCACATATCGAAACACAGCTGATCGATTCCTCACGTCCATATTCCGCCTTTCACACGTTTTTCCCCACGTTCACATCAAATGTACACTGCCAATGCGGTGACAATCACTTCATCGATAACTGTGAGTGTCCAACCGACAGTGTATTTAAATTATGCCGTAAAATAAAGCACGGACGCCCCACACCGGTCGCCTAACCCTTCATTGAGTCAATGACGCCGGGTCTCAGGCGGGTGTACCGGCACAGCACATGCTTCCACTGCCGCCGCCAGGGTCATATAACAGTGAAATAATTTAATTTGAAGCTGTAAAACTGGGGAATGGGAGGAAGAAAGCCGGGCCGGGGCTGACGCGAAGGGCGGCAGGGAAGGAGGATTGAGATGTCGCCAAATGAGTCTCACATTTGGGTGTCATCAAATTTTGGCTAGGCTTACAGTATATGCACATCGGCCGTTGCGAAGCGGAGCGGGGTGCGACATTCGGATTCGCGGTTTAAAACCATAAGAACTGTGTATATACGGTGGCTCCGATTCTGCCGTAGTAGTCAAGCAACTTGGAACGCAGTGAAAAGTTAAACCTTTAAATGTGATGAGCCAATCTCGTCGACGCAGACATGAGCACGCTTTGCGTAGATGCGTAGTTTCGCAAAAAAATACATTTATTTTTTTATTTTATAATACAGTGATTGGCATAATCATCTTTTATTATATTTCCATATTCTACTTGTATATATTCTGGAATATCTGTGTGCGTACCTAATACGGCGCGGATTTATTCGATCCCGGGGTTCTGGTTACCCCTGTTGTGCCCCTCACATATTACCATAGCAGAACTAGGGTTGCAGATAGTCTCATGTAGTGATAATAAAAAAAATGATAAAAATCTTGTAGCACACACAGTGACGCCAGAAAGCCCGTTCCACAAACAAGTGTACATCGGCAAAGTTTCTACGACGTTCACGTTAACGAGGGGAAATCTCTCCACCACGTTATGCATCCTTCAGGCCCAGATACATAAACCACGAACCATAGTCGGACCACACTCGAAACACAAACACAGACATCCGAGCTCTTCTGGGAAGTTCTGCATGTCGGCCAGACACAAGAGAGATGTACGCCCGCGGCCCATACACTTCATCTCGCAACTTCCTTACAAGATTAACGCGGGCGGGGCCGAAATAAGATCGTTGCGGCGAGCGCGCCCGACCACACGACGGCGGTCGGTACGACGAAATAGACGATCGCTTTTATCATCGGGTATTCGAACAAAGACGGGCCGGGCTTAATGAGGGTCATCCGAAAAATTGGTCAATTGAACGTAATATCTCGATTGCCTTTGGCAGTAAAATAATTGAAGAATCGCACTTCCCTAATGGCATTTCAGCCTGCCCTCCTCAGCCAACACTGCAGTCACTACAGGAGATTATGTACCCCTCGTGTTGCTATGGCAATACGCGAGGAGCACATTTTCACCAGCACCCGGGGATCGAATGAACGAAAGCCGGCGCCAGGAACTGAACTGAACCCGGAGCCGCCGCACCGCAGTCGGAGATGAAACCACACATTTCAGACCAAATGAAGAAATAGAAATCAAAAATCGTCGCCACTCGCCCCTCAACTTCGACAAGGATCAATTTTTGGTCCAGTGGCCATCCTGACACGTATAAAAGGATTATGTGCTCAACTCCTTCCGGTTACGAACGCAAAAACATTTTTTTTAAAGGTTGCGGATCATGTTAGAAATCTAAATCAAATTAGAAAAGTCGTTAGAAATCTAAATTAAATTAAAATAGTTGTTAGAAATCTAAATTAAATTCAATTCAATTAAACTAAATTAAATTAAATTAGAAAAATCAAAATTAAATCTAAATAGTATTTCACAAAATGAAGATTAAAGTCCAAAATTGCCACCCTCTAAAACTTTTAGGCTCCACGCAATTCAATACAAGGAGGTGCTACAGGTAATACCCGTGAACGCAAACCTAGTTTCGAGAGGCGGATTATGGATGAACAGGCGTCGTTCTGATCGGCACAGCCTGATGAATCCCCACGCGGGTCCACCGCACGACACAGGCAATCTAATAGTGACGTCACCGGCGGAGAGGCGGTTGGTCCCCATCTCTCTCAGCCCCCGAATCATATATGGTCAACCGCAAAACGTTTGACCCGCGCGCATGCGTTCCACACACGGCGGTTGAAACGCCGGTGCGGGGCGGTGCGGGCGAAGCAGGGGGTGATGGCGGACTCCGCGCCTTCGAGTCACACGTGCACACGCATACGCCGGGACCGCGAGTAATCCCGGTAATTTCTCTTACACCCAATTCGGCGTTCTCGAACGGTTTATTAAGTGTGACAGCTTCGTTGCAAACTAGTCGGGCTCTCGGTGGTGGCCCAGTGATTAGGCCCAAAGCCTTTACAGCGGAATCGGGGAGCTACTTCGCCGCGTATAACGCTGCCCTACTCTCGCTAGTACTCGTATATCACGATTGGTCAATTACACCGTATTCTTCGTAGGGTACAGTACAGTGGCCCAGCCAATGTGAGGGGTTTAAGGAGAATTTCTTGTCAGCCTTCGTGCAATTGTTGCTCCTTGGTTTTCGTAACAAAATAGTCGTTTTATTAAATAAAACAGATGGTCGAGAAATAAATTCGCATGCGCATGGTCAGGACTCTAGTACCTGCACGGCACGTACACTGTAAATCTGATGACTCAATGGGTATGGCGACATCCTACGAAGCCGACGGTCCCGGGTTCAATTCCAGGCGCAGGCTTTCGTTTATTCGTTAGCCTGGGGTACTGGCGTCACCCCTGAGCTTCCATTAGGGAGTCCAG
>JAUJYS010000679.1:0-21186 GCA_033995665.1 Melogona broelemanni
AACGTGTAACTTAGCCCTACCCAACATTGAGAAAGACGGTGTCTATTATTCTTTGACCAATCGATTATTGCAAAAATTCATTAGCAGAAGACCCTTGTAGAAGTTGTAGGCCATTGTAGTTTATCATAGCGCGTGCCAAATATGTGCTTCCTCGAACGAGCAAAGCGGAAATGCGAACAGTCTGGAAGCTCCAAACCAGCGCTCACGCGTAGCGCAGTCATTCTCCCTGCCTTTTCTTTCAATCGTTGTCAAGGATCACGAAAGACTTTAATGAAACCATCTCGTACATGAACGGATTGAGTAACAGCCATCAAGCGTTTGCCAGAGTGGATTTCGAAACGTACTCCAATCGGCAGAATGGGGGTGGGGGGGAAATACATCATTTCCGGGACGGCCTTTTCGATCGATGCCGAAACGACGAATCTGGCAAAACTAATTAAAATCTAAAATAATCAAATATCAGTCAGGAACCGCCACCCCCTTTCATTCCGCCACCCCGCCCCCATCCCATTTAATTACACTTGCACCGAAACAACTTGCATATTTATTCGAGCATGCTCGCATTCAAGCTCAAGTTTTTCGATGCTTAACGAGAAGTAATGTTGCACCAAAGTTCGACAGGCTGTCTGTGGACAGCAAATATATAATGTGCTAGCTTTTTTACCCGGCTTCGTCCGGTTGTGTAAAAAAAATTATAAACAAAAAAAATTAAAAAAATAAAATTAAAAAAAGAGAAAAAAAATTATGACGTCATTACATATGATGACGTCATGACAGATCTTCACACTGACAGACACACACATTTTCAGTATTACATAATGTATTGGACGATGATTTTTCACTTGGCTTTGTCGCAAACTCTGGGCCAAACATAATTTTCGAAAGTTCCTTCCTGAGCGTCAATCACAGCGCTCTCGCGTTCTGTTCTACATGTATGCCCGTGATCACGGGTTCGATTCCCGGCCGAGACAGCCGGAATTTTTCGGGCAAAAAAAATATATATCGTGCCTTCATTCGGAATTGAAGTAAAGCCGTGCCACCAGAACATGTACGTTGTTAGGTACACGTTAAAGATCCCAACCTAAGTCAAAAACCCTAAATAAGTAAAGGCCAAATTCCAAATTACTAGGCCGTCCCCTGGGAAAGCATCGAGATGAATACGTCGGTAAGCGTCCCTATCTTAGCAAACACTCCAAAAAAAAAATAGCTTCATCTTAATCGTAATTTTCTAAAGAGCAGATAGTGCTGCCCCTTATACGTGCGCAATCACCGAAAACACCAAAGCGGGGGTTCACAAAACAAAAAAGCATTTTTTCAATTGCGCAACAACTTGGATCCATTATTTCGCCAACGAAAACAACGCACAATGGGAGCGATAATTAAACAAAAGAGAAGCCGACCAAATGCATTATCGTAGCTTGAGAGAGAATATCGGAGAAATAATTGTTGACTTTTACGACCACGAGCGTCGACTTCGCCGTTCCAGAAAAATAAAAATGAAGCAGCCTCAATTAATTTAGTGCAAAAATGTAGGTGTCGAATTCAAAGGTTTCTTAGTTTTAACCCCTCACCGCATAGCGTTCCATATATGGATCAGGTGAAACTTTTGGCTCTCAAAATTAAACGGATATTTTTTTTCAAAAAATAATTGCTGGATATTGTAACATTAAAACATCAAAACATCTGTTGGCAAAAAAAATTGATGTTTTTTAGCAATTGGCATTTGAAATTTGACGCCTGGCCCTGGCCCCTGGGAGTCGCACGGTTGGACACCAGCACTCGATTACACTCAATCAACGAGGCAACGCTCGATTTAGTGAACGTGATCCTTTTTTTTTTTACCAGCCACACACATCAAATATAACGCGTTCCACGCGGAGTGCAATAATAAGTCGGATATTGATTCGCACCATGGCGCACAAAAGGAACAAAACCAGCAAGAGAAAGATAAAGTTATACAGATTGGTTCATGTAGCAAACATACACTATCTTCTTGAGATCTAGCCTCACGGTATAATCCAAACCGACCAGCTTTTAAGACGAAGTTGAATGGAGCAGATAACGACGGTTGCATCAGCAGCCGCTTTGACTGTCTTTCTGAAATCATGCTGATTACATCATAGACAGTCAAAGACGGAGATCTCCTTTTTTATTTAAATTACCCTAGTGCCTAGTGCACTACAGGATTACTGCACCCTCGTGTCTATGGAGATATGCGAGGGGCAGGGAAGGGATGGGTAATGGCAGCTGGAATAGCCAGGCTGCAGGATCCACCCCTAAGTTCTGGACTCCCTAATGGAAGCTCAGGGGTGACGCCAGTACCCCAGGCTAACGAATAAACGAAAGTCTGCGCCATATTGAAACGTAAGCCTGCGCCGGGAATCGAACCCGGAACCGTCGGCTTCGTAGGATGTCGCCGTACCCACTGAGCCATCGGTACGTACATATTGAAATAAGTGATAACGTTTAAAATTAGAAATGCACGCGAAGAGTGAATAATTGTAAAAATGCGATGATTTAATCATCGCCATTCGTATGAAATTTATTAGCTAGGTAAACAAAGATCGTGCAGAAAAATATCAAGCCGTTATTCCAGAACAAAAATATTTCCGTAAATTGAAAAGCATTATCTGTAATCCTATGCTATTGGCAGCTGCCTGCAGCTTGCGCAATTCAAAATTGCTATCCACGTAGCCTTCACACGCTACGTAAGCTTCAAGGACAAAGTCATCAGGGCCACAGCATAGCCGATGACAACACAATTGCAGGTCTGCCAAGCTCCAAACTTGGTCGGTACTCGATTATTCCGTGCCGAGAGCTGTTCGGCGGTTACTCGCAAGGGAACAAAAACTCTCAACATCCGTCAGTTACACAAAATGGCGTCGTGCAAGGCGATTATATCGGGCGTCGTCGTTTTGATAGCGGCCATCGCTTACTTCTTACTGCCGTCCACACCGCCATTCGATCCGGTTGCGATTCGCGGACAACGCGTGGTTGTTACTGGCGCCTCTACCGGCATTGGAGAACAGCTGGCCTACGCGTACGCTCGACTGGGAGCTCGAGTATGGATCAGCGCCCGTCGCGAGGCGGTGTTGAATAAAGTGGCCGCCAGGTGTCGCGAGTTAGGTGCCGATGAAGTCCGAGTGGTGGCCGGCGACATGTCCCTGGAGGCGGACCGCCGCAAGCTGATCAACGACGTCAAACAGAACGGCGGGAAACTGGATCAGCTAATCCTCAACCACGTCCTGCTCCACGGATACGGATTCTGGCTGGGCACGCCCGAAAACATGACCACCCTGCGCAAGGACTGGGAACTCAATTTCGTGGCTTACGTCGATCTTGCCTCGCAGGCCATACCCATGCTTCAGGCCAGCGGCGGTCGATTGGGGGTGGTATCCTCTGTGGCCGGTAAATTTGGATTTCCAAGGGTGACCTCCTACTCGGCGGATAAGTTCGCCCTGCACGGATTCTTTTCGGGACTCCGTCACGAACTCCATCATCGGCGAACGGGAATCTCGGTTACCATGTGCGTGTTGGGGTTGATCGGGACGGACGCGGCCCTGTCGATGATTAACGGGAACTCGAAGGTGACACGGTCTGACGCGGCTGATCCGGCGGAGACGGCCACGGCTATTATGGAGGCGGTTAGCACCGGGGTGCGGGAAATGTGGTACCCATTCAAGCAGACCTTCCTGTTCACCTGGCTGCCCGTGTTACCGGATATGGTGGAAGATTACGTCGCCCGTCTGGGATTGGACACCGCCTAGAAGTGTTGCACGGTTGTTGAACGAGAAGTGTTGAACGGAACGGAACACAAGTGTTGAACGGAACTTTTTCGTTCTGTTCCTAGGAACTGGTTTCTTTTTAAAAACTTAAAAGAACACCTAGGTTACTATCAATTTTTGAGGTACTGGAACGGGAACTGGTTCCTTTTTTTTCTGAGGAGCGGGAATTGGTTCATTTTTTCAGGAAACTGGAACGGGTTTTTTTTTTCTGTGTAAACTTAAATTTTCTACGAGTACAATTTCCTAAAGTGTGACGTCAGCGGAACAATTTTGCAGCAATTCTGTGTCCGTAAATCTACGTTTGTCCTGTAGATTAATTCCCGCAAATGTTTTCTTTAATATTTTTTAATCGAAGGAACGAAAAAGTTACTGGTTTCTTTTGAAAAGGAACGCCAAGGTTTTTTTAATTTTTGATGAATTGTAACGGGAACTGGTTTCTTTTTTCATCGGAGGAACGGAAACTGGAACTGGTTCCTTTTCCAGGGATGCTGGACTATTCGTGTTGTTGGTAGAATGTCACAATTAGTTAACATTCCATTCCATATTAATACGATAGAAAACACTACGAACGATTGATTGTCTAATATTTGTGCTTTACCGTATCTTACCAGCAAGCCACCACCTAACCACGCCCCTCCCACCCTCCCGCCTGCACCTAAACCGCCCCCCCTCCCTCTCGCCGGATCCGGTATATAAGGTGGACACGTCCACGGCTCTTGTCACTCTGCTGTGGGAATCACTCCATGAATATGCTCTCGCGAAACTCGATTCGATTCGGAGAATCTACAACACCCGCGACCCACAGCATTGTCGCACTGTCTCAGTTATAACATATTCTCGAATGTTTTGTAATTATCGACAATTAATGTACATTTTTTATCGTCGAATAAAGTGTATCATCAGAATTTGCCCGATTTTGTCTCCTGCTTCGTGTATCACCTGCTAATCGCGAATTGTTGCCGTAAAAACATCTCAAATGGTCAGGGATACACCTGTAAACTTTGATCGTATACGAATATTGTCTGTCTTTTTTAATTTTGTCAATTTTATATTCATCACATTTTATTGTATTTGCTAATCGCTATTGATTACATTGCATATTGTATTCATAATGTAATCGCAAGTACTATATTCGTTAAACTGAAGATAAATAAAATAAAAGCACTTATTACAAAACCTCAAATTCAATGAAAACTTGGTTGCTGCTTGTTTATTTCAGATGACTAGGTTAGAAGTTACAAATGTTTGAATAAATAAAATTATATATATATACTGGATATATACATGTACATGTATATACAGTAACTTTTCGTAAATAAAATTATTTGGGTGTTGTCCGCGTGCATAACATACATTATCAACAGGAGTATGCTGGAAATCCACAAGTTGCGCGCAGGATCTCGAAAGATACTTTTCAAACAACCGATAAATCATACATTTTGTGTGCATTGGTCTCATGCGTATACCTTGTATTGGTAACACGCCAGAAGGAAGACCTCTGGACAGTTTCACTATAATAAATCTACGTGTGGAACGTAGGCGAAACCAAAGTCCATGGATAAGGAAAATAGACTATCTAGCGAGTAAATATCGTTGGTATTGGGAGGGGGAGGTGATTTGGGCTGTGTGGTGCACACAGACGGTCATTTAATAGAAAATTACAGAGAAACCGATATGCATGAATTAAATTTTATGCATATTTGTTTATATCACAGATATGAAAATTATGCCAAGCCAATTCCATACTGTATATAATCACATAGGGGAAATTAACTTATTTTTAAAATCTCAATGTATAATATTTTATGAACGCTACTGATTCCAAAATGTTTCCCGATTTAATCTTGATTTAGACTATAAACTTACCACAAATAATGTAATCCTTGAGTCTTCGTTCACATGAATTTAGCCGCTGCCCCATGCCACTTCACCAATGGTCCTTAATTATAATGTAGAGTAGAAAAATAAAATCTTGGCCCTAGAGGCAGGGCTATACTGATGTAAAGGAATGGCAAGGTTATCTGTAATCGTAACTGGATAAATTGATAACATTGAAAATCATTGAAATAATTAAAATCACACAAGTGATTTTCAAATTTGGACGAACCAATTTTCGAAGTCATTGGAAACACTTGATATTGCTGCCGCAGGTATAAAAACCGAATCTATGTGATTACAAACAGTATAACGGAATGTGGCATAACGGCAAGATTTAAGAGAACGAAACGATTTCCATTGACATAACCTGTACTGACATTTTTTACGATTAGCAGGAATATGTAGAACGATAATATAATATTAGACCAGATATAATAATAGTTTAGATAATTCGTTGCGAATACATTTGGTGATTTGAGTGGAATGTTTTTTAAAACTGATTCTACAATATTAATTTTTGTGGATTCGTCCTAAAAGCGTCCGAAAATTTTGCAGTTAGTGTATTTTTTATTTTATTCCGGATCACTGTAGTGAATAGCAATACAGGAGGTTATTGTACCCCTCGTGTCAGTCAGTGTTAGCAGTTAGTTATCTGAGTTGTAATTATTTAATCTATATTTTAATCAAAATAAATAATTTTAAGCACAGTCACTGAGTGCCTCATTGTTATAGTGCAATGCATTTCGATAAAACGCTCTATAAATTAATGTAGCATTTTTTTGTAAAAAAAAAATCGGCGAATGTGATTCGAATGTGCTTGAAAAACTAGAAAAATACAAATATCGCTTGGGGAAATTTAGTTGGAACGACGATAATTCGACCAATCAAACGTGATATATTGAATACTTAACATCAAACGAATTTGCGATGCTTCGTAAGAAGCATTCACAATTTGGAATAAACAACAGGCTCTTACTATTGTAAACTAATTGTAATTTGACAATTAAGTAGGTGGTGTGGTATACATGTGCCTGTAACAATTCTTTGAGACGGTGTGCAACTTGCGAATTTCCAGCGCCAAATAAAATAAAATTTGCATTTTTGGCAATAAATTTGTGTGTCTACACTTGTAGTACACATGCTCTTATGGGACTCCGAAGCATGCCTCTGCTTCAAAAAATCAACTGATTTGTGAATAGATATTATCGTGTGGCCCTAATTGGCACAGTTTATATATTCGTAAATCGTTCATATACATGTAATATAGGCATACATGTATATATATTTTCGACACACGTAATCAAGGTATATCGCTCAGGTTCAAAAGAGTACATGCGCCACAAACAAATTGCAATATGAATGAGTCAATTTAATAATAATCAACTTGGTACACAACGCTTCATATGGCACCTTATTAAAAAAACCATGGTTTCAGATTGTTTTTGTGACGTCATCTCTCTCCTTCCTTCTTTGGAAAGAGCAAATTCTTGACTAGAGCGAACGAGGTTTTTTGAAAATGTGGAATTGAAAAATTGGAGTAACATTCAAGGAGATGGGGGCCATCGGGAGGAGCGTCAATTCATTCAATTGGTTTACAAGTCCGGTTATACAAGATCATTCAATGGTATTATTAATTATACATTAGGTACTGAGTTGATTGGGATAAAGAAATTCAATGTCTATAGAAAGGAGTTGGCATATGTAACAGTTCCACTTCTATTATAGGAGCAGATAGAGAGAATCAAACGCAAATATCTCGATGTTGCAGACCAACGAAGAACACAAGTTTATCAATATATATGGGGGTAAAATTGTATAGGCATGAAGGTAGTAATATGAAAGTCATACAAATTTTTTTCAAGATTACAAATTTTCTGCTGATTTATACTTGTGCGATATGCAACCGGGGAACCTAGAATTGGGGACTGGATGACTCGACCTGTCACGATTCTTCAAATCTTCGGGTTTCGCGAAGTCGCTAGTCTAAGAGATAGCAAATGCATATCTTAGGTTCCACACACACTCAAACACTCACGCAGACTGATTTTTTTCTTTTTGAAATAAACTGGGTGTGGTGGTGGTGTGCCTGAATGTGTGAGAAACGCACGAAAATTAAAATAAAAAAGCATTATACATGATGAGAATCTATATAGAGCAACTTTTCATTTCCCAAAAAGGAAAAACTGTACAATTCCTAAATATGCCAATGCAATGGGGTATCGTCGATGAATTTCATTCATTCACAGCTGGAAATGTCGATCACTGACTGTTCTATATCAAATTCTCGCCCAAGTGTGAGATAGAAATCCAGTCATGAACAAGGGTGACCCTAAACAAGAGTGATATAGAAATTCAGTCATGAACATATGTCACTGTCGATAAGACAAGCATTATTTTCATTATTTTGGAATCGCCTCTTTAATGTAATCTAACCATTGCAAGATAATAAAAATAATTAGAAGACGTTAGAAGATAGCAGAAAGTATTATGCCATAAAATTTGAAAATGCTCTCCAACATTTTATTACATATGATTGCTCAGTCAATGGCTCTTATCGTTTTTTTCTCTGTGGGTATAAATTTTGAAGACAGTTTATTTGGATAAAGTCTGATCATTCGGCTTGAGAACAACACAAACACCACAAGCCAGGAAAGGATCCCAAGAGGGGGCCAATGACGGTGGAGTACATTACTCTTTCGTGCCACAAGTTCCTCTAAAAAGATAGAGCCGGTACAAAATATGTGTGTCAGCAACCAATTTAATAGCCATAGTCATGTTCATCACAGCAATTTAGCTGACAAATTACTCAACCAATTAAGAACAAGAGGACAAGAAGGCGCAAACCAAATCAGTGAAATTTTGACGCAGCCCATGACAGTGACAGGGCATCATAGACGAATTCCTCTCCTGCACCCAATAAAGTCACTCATTCTACACTCGGAAATCGACACTCAGACTCAACAAGCAGACACATCAACCAAACTCTACTCTTTTGCACTCTTTGCTTACCGAAGCACATAGCCCTTATACCTGGAAGAGTTCAAGTGAAAAGCTATTGGCTCTCCCAGTTCATGTTACAAGCCCCCTTCACGTTTACACACGGGGGTGTCTGACTAGAGTCTAGCTAGAATATGTATGTATGTATTCATGTGTATAACTGGGCTAAGAAGAGGGGGTGGAGGGAATGGGCTATGGGGCAGGTGGAGTTAAGTCCTCCATCACAAACCCTCACACTAATGTCCCTACCAAATACCCCACATCCCAGCTTTAATACCCCCGTCCCTGCAAAAATGTATCATTTTTTAATGTGCTTATACAATAGGCGCTTAAATATAGCAGATGAATAAAAATGAGAATAAAAATAATTGTCTTTCGTATCAGAATCTTCGTAGGACCGGCGGGACTAGAGAAAGAGATCGTCTCCGCGCGATCTATTTTTTTTTTGGTCTTAAGGGTCATGCAAAATAGCCATTTATATATAGCAATAATAATAACTGAAGTCTGAAGTGATTTGATGAGGTTGTAGGGCAATTAAAATTGGACAATGAGTATAGAGTTTGACCACTGATAATCAATTATCTCACTCGAAGGCTGAAATGATGAGCCCAAGGAGCAGTCAGCAACTATAGAATGCGATAATGCGTCGAAACAATTTAGTTGCGAATATTACACACTTGCAGCAGACAGCTTCGTCATCGTGCGCAGCAAATATCATCTAGTTCATGTGTAAAATCAATTTACACCACTATAAGAAAAAAATAGTTTAATGATGGTGATGTGCAGTACTATGTGATAATAATGTAATAATAATTATAAAAATTATAAAATACTCATAATAACAATAGTAATAATAATAAGTAGTAATATTATCGTTTTTAAAGCTTCTCCCTTCAGACTAGAGTTAAACCAATGCTACCACTAAACCTCATCAGATTTCTTAAGATTTACATAAACCCTGCACCTGTTGACAAGAACGAACTGGCCATCTACATATGATTTGATCGATTGGACTTGGTTAAGTCGTCGGAGTTAGTTAGCTTGACCAGGTTGCACCAATAAGTCATCTAAATTCATGTAAATGCGCACAAAGGCAGGATTAAGTTTCGAGCATGCTCGGCAATTACAAATATCTATCTTGAAATAATTCAATCATGCTTCAAAATATAGTATTTACAGTCAAATGCCATTAGCGAAATAATTCACCAATGTTTGTGCTCCTTGACATAGTCAATGTAATAAACGCTTTCTTGAAGTGTCCTTGCCCTACGTAATTGCTTTCTGATGTGGGCAGCAGTACTTAACGTACGATACCGTATCGTTCATTTGACTGACGACAAAATATTTTGCACAAGCTTCCGACGACATAACCAACCCATTCAAACCTTTAAAATTAGTGGCTCCATCTAGTAATATTTTTATGTATAACATCAAAAAGAATGATGGATCATACTGTTTGCAGCAGCAGCGCTTGTCTTCGAGTTGACTGGCGGGAAATGTTATTTTTGGATAAATATGATCAGTAAGGAAAATGTGGCATTGCCTTGACTTTACTATTATGAATAATAATAATTACCGATGATGATAATAATAATAGTAATCATGTAAATAAACAATTAATAGTTCGATTATAAAATTATACAACAAATAAAACAATAAATGTTCAAATGCTGATCATCTAGTCCGGTTACTGTTATGCTGCAAATTCTACTTTGTTACACGTTAAAGATCACTGCCCAGGTTAGGTCAAAAATTACCAAGACGCGCCCTGGCTTTGAGACTGAAACGGTGGTAAGCCTCCTTAACAAACATTTTAGTCTAAATACATCATAGTCTAAATACGGATGTTAGTGCACATCATCAAACAAGGAGTAACGGTTGAGGCAAGAAATAGCCCGTCAGCAAAAAAAATAGGAAACACTTTGTACAGGCCATAGAGCTTAGAGAGAGAAAAATTTAAGATAGAGCAGCAAAAAAGAGAAAAAGTAGAAGTACAGGTATAGACACATCAAGAGAGTGTTTCAAAAAATGAAAAATAAATAAAATGGAGACATGTGAGAATAGTAGACCCACAAGTTGTAATTGGAATGTTTCCTTTTTGCTAGTAATAAATGGTGGAGTGGTGAAGATGGGATAAGAAAGGGGATGGGGAAAATGTGGAAAATTCGTAAATATTGACGGGCTCAGCAAGGACAACCACACGTAATGATATGACTGGGAGCGTTCACACGGCTCCATCGCGTAACAAGGTAATCTGCTTCTACGAGTACTAGAAGAATCGATTTGCAAATTGGCACGTTCCAGGCATCTATATAGCCGCTTCGGAAAGATAAACAACGGATTTGTTCTATACAGTCTCACCTCTATAGCGCGCGTGTGTGTGTGTTGGGATGCGCAGGATTACGGGAGAAATAAATATGTACAAATTATTTTTTGCGACTGCGATTTTTCCCCAGCGCCATCACCTTTTCGGTGACGTCTATTCCCACAGTACTACATTCATGCAATTTATTTTAAAATGTAAAAATGGACATTTTTATATTTTAAAATAAGTAAGTCAGTGTGAGTCAGCAAATAGCTGTTCGGCTGCGGTCGGGGGTTTAATGTGTAGAAGAAAAAAATGTCTTTTTCTTCAAAAAGTTAAAATGGTGGGCGCAAAAATTAAGTACAACAGCAGAGCACGTCTGATGCATGTAGTTATAATATCTCACTAATCGTCAAAGTAATTTCCAAATTTACGAGACCATTTAGAAAAAAAAAAAGAGCCATACACGATGAATACGAAAACAAAAATCGAATGCGTACTCCATCGAAAATTACAAGCGAAACAGTGAAACAAAATTGCACAAACTTGTTTCATCATTCAGTGAACGAAGGTGGGGGTCTGTGTTTGTGGAGGGTAGGAGTTGGATACAGTTACGGGGCGCACAATTTTGACTCCGTGTGTCTCCGTGCGGCGCATACCAACCACGTACAGGACACCATTACCGTTATAAATCGGGCATAACCAGGCAAATAGCGTTGTTTCGTATACCAAAAGCATAGGTATTCGGCTGGACGCTCGACCAAACAAAGCTCATCATCTCTAACGTCAAACGTCGGCGACCAAATATGAACCTGTGATAAAAGGTTGCTACTAATGATTGTCTACGAGTACTGCTCTGTAAGGCGTGGTTGTACTTGACAGGCCACGCCATCAATCCCCTCACCGCATACAGAACAAAAATAAAAAATAACATGGTAGTGGTGATAGTGGTTGCCTTGAACCCAAACGTATAAAAAATGCCAAAATCAAATTCTGTTACACTATTTCGAGAAAGTGATAGATTTTTCACTTTAAAATATGCTTTGATTTCGACGACTAACGAGATAATAAATGCTTATAAAAGCACGGGGTCCATATAGACCATCCCAAACATGAGCACATTTTATATCAGTGCTCTGTGAACTGGCCTTCAAACCCAGCCTAGAACAACGAGTATAAATACCGTTAATGGAATTTGATGGCCATGTTTCCTTAGATCCAACGAACATAATCCTAGTAATTTAATGCAATTCGTCCTGTGACGCATTTTGAGAAATAGGGCGCCATTTAATATCATTTCAATTTCAAGGTATTTATTAAATTTCTTACGAGGCTGTTCAATTAATGCCTTATACGGATGGTCCATTCAATTTAAATATGCTGATATTGTTTCAAATGGTCCCACTAATACTTGTATGAATACAACGCAATTTTTTGCTCCACTGAAAAAAACCCGTATATAGTTTTTCTCAAGTGCTTTAAGCTGGTTAATTGCCGAGATCTACTGTGTAATTCATGGACCAATATATCGTATGAATATTTCATGTGAGTATGACATGCTTCCATGCTTACACACTATTCCCTATTTTAATTGGATTAATATGAAATTCTGCTCTTACATTGTCATACATAATTGAGATAGCACATGCAATGGTTAGGCTAAAAATATACACATTTCTGTGATTAGTCAGCTATATGTGAGGCAGATGGGGCAGACAGGACTTCCAAAGCAAAATCGACGGGAATAATTTGTGGGGCGATATACGGAGTACAATGGAGGAGTTGGGGGCGCGTAAAAATATAAAGTCACACCATCGCCCATATTTCGTGAATATAAATTCTAGTGATGGTCTATTATCTGAAAAGAGGGAGTAGTAGCCCAAAGACAAATGTTTATATAATAGCTCAGCGCTTCAAGAATGGACGTATGGCGATAATTGCCTGACTTGGCGCCCTCTCTCTCACGAGCAATCTTTCTCTCTAGAAAATGATCTCTCGAGTGTTCCCCCCCTCTAGACAAATAAATTGCAACGATGAAAATGAAATGCGAAACAGGAAATCAGTTTTTTTGGTTGGTTATCTGGATCATTTATTATGTCAAGCTAGAAGTGCACAATAGTTTGAAATCTCCGTGTGTGTGATACCAAATTTCATTTTGAATTTTTTTTCATCGAAGGTAATGAGCCATAGTAGATTGAATACTTGTCCCCGTTTTCCAAAAAAACTTGTTTTTATTTTACCCGTCCCCCCTACTATATTCCTATAGATATGCAAATTAAAGGATGAGAAAATTGTACCAGTAATAAGATTAGTTGTTTCGCGTGGAAATTTCCGCATCGTCAAGGATACATGTGATATTACGTAAGGTGCGTTCTACAAGTGTCGTCATGAAAAGAAAAAATCTTACATTTCCAACAGGGTGATTCAACATTTGATTTTCATCGAGCACAACCAAGCTTACAAAGGGAAATCGTCGAGTGCCGCTTCTATAAAATGCCAACCTCCTCCTGAATAAAATAAATAGACAACTGAAATGGTCAAAAAATAAAAATAAATAATTGTGAACAAGTGTAAAAACGAGTGGTTAACGATTATTCATCGACAAACAAATGACAGGTCTCTTCAAAGTGAACAATTTTTTGGCTTGCATTTGCAACATGATATACATTATCAAGTACGTAAATAAAGGCTGCAGTCTTGTGTTTCTTGCAATAATGCACAAAAATGATTATTACCCTGTTCGGTTTCATTAACACGTGATACGTGAGAAAAAATGTACAGGGCTATATATTTCAAAGTAGAAAGGGGCGGGCACAAGGGCTGGTGGTGGATGAGAGGTGGGGAGCAAAGAGACGATGACAGGCTATAGGGTCAACTTGGATGCCAGGGAGGGGGAGGAAGAGATGAAAAGGTGGGAACAGTCGATCATCAAAGGTGATTTATACATGTGGGGAAATAGGAGAGTATGGTTCTTGTGGCCGGTTTCCATAAACCTCCAACGCCAATCCCTCTTAAGTCGCCAGGTTTGTGTGTGTATGTATGTGGCCCAAATACTGCTTTGGTAGGGTGCGACGCCGAGATTTATGGAAACATGACTCGATAGGATACATAATATGGAAGAGATCATCAATGAGTTTCAATCATATAGGAGGACAAGTTATATATATATATATATATTTATATGTATATGTATACTAGTGGGGACTTGGGAGGGGGGAGAGGTGGAGTAATCACTTTGAATTAATTTAATAAATAGGGGGAGGGAGATCTCATCTAGCATTTTTGCGCAAGAGGACAGCATCGTCGATCATGTACGATACATGTACGATACGAGCTCGTAAGAGGGATACACCCATGTTGGATTACCCCACTTTTCGAAACCGTCTAGATACGAAATCAAGTGACTAGATTATTCTACTAGGATCCCTATATAATCATATGATACCTCTCAAATAATAAGACTAGAGGCTTTGAATAAGATCCTCCGATTGGCCTCGCGTTGGGAGTAACACAATTTAGAACAAGGTAGTGGCGGTGGTGGTGGTAGTGGTGTGGATGGGGAAGGTATGTCAGGGCAGTACCAGCAAAAATACATGCGGTCTTCCACAGTCGTTAAAAATTCTATATCTATATCTAGAAAAGCGTGGGCCTATAACAGGGATGTTTGTTATGTAACCCTCCCCTGTTAGCTTGCTTCACCATTCATTGGTACATTATTTATACTGATAATAATAATAATAATAATAATAGATAATAATTAATAATAATATATAACTGCTTTTCTACCATCAGATAAATTGAAGCTCATTTGATGACTTCCAGTACATGTGTGTGTTTGTGTGTGTGTGTTTGTGTTTGAATATATATGTATATATATACAGTATATATATATATATATACATGTATATATATATACTTTTCATAGACCGATGTCTTGCTTTTTCAACATGGAAGAAAGGCAGGAGCAGTAATATCAAGGGCGGGGTTTTCGTAATGGGGGTAGATAGAGAGAGAGTGTCTAACAAATGATGTCATATAAATAATTCAGGCGATAGCGAATACTATCTTTGTGCTAATTTTTATACTACGGGTGGTGTGGTTCGCGCCTTGTCTTTACAAATGGCTGGCCAAAAGAAAACTAAAAAAATATCTTTTCTTTCACAGAGAATGAACAGATGCCATTGATAGATTCTCCAACAATTTTGCGATACAGCTCACAAATAATGAATCCTCCCATCAGGTACATGTGTGAAAGTGACAGTCAGCTCATTCATATGTACTCGTACATGTGCGTAGAACTACTAAATACATACATACAGTATACATCTACACGTACATATACTGTACATATATACAAATACGAGTATATCCATGTATGCAATCCTACTTCATTCATTTGTGTAACTCATGAAATGCTCCATTTTCTCTCAGCTGGATAAATTTTCTCTAGGTCACTTTTTGTTGATATGGTGAAAATTATATACCGACATTCAGCAAACAATTCCGCGAAATAATTTAAAAAATAAAAGGAAAGACTTGAGGCAAACAACGAGATGAGAGGATTCACTACGGCCACATCACTTGAAGAATACACGAAAACACAATAATTCAAGATGCCAATTCACTTGCAGGCAACGTGACGACACACAAGGAACACGACAAGCACATTTTATGACCACATCCTGATGTTCACGAACTGATATAATCAGATAGCAGTGACGCAAACATTAATCTATGATCGAGATGTAAACATTATGCAAACTTCTTATCTATGCAGATGTTTTTAGATGGGATAAAAATAATATAGAATCTTTTTTTTTTTTGAACACGAAAAAGATTTTCTACATATTGTATATATAAACAGATTAAAAAGGATTCTGTCCTTATTAAAAAATTATAGTATCAGAACGACAAACACAGCCAAGTCGCAAGCGCACATAAAATCATGCCTTGTGTTAGACGATTAAATGTCCTTTCACAATTTTTTAATAAACTTTATGTGAATGGCTGCAATAAAATAATTTTAACTCTCATTTTTTCGCATCACTTATTATAAAATGAACCCACACCAAATGCATTCCATGTAAAAACTGGCTCTACTAACATATAGATGGAGAAATTCACACCAAGATAACAAACAGCAAACAAGAAGGTTGCATAATGTTGACTACCTTGTTCGTATCTCGCTGATTATACTTTTAGCAAAAATATAACACAAAAACAACCTTGGCGCCCCTCGGTAAACAGGAATGCATTTCACACGTAGGCAATGGAAAGGAATTTTGCTAGAGAACTGTCTCTCTCTGCAGCACCAAATATAAATAGTACATAACTTCGGCGAGTTACACTCGCACCGATAACTGGGTATCCACGCCTTCCGAAAATGCATTGTCGTTCAACGGGGGCATGGTATATTTGCATCAACAGTGTTGTCTCAAAATAATTGTGTGCTTTTCATAAATACTGTACAATCACGTACGGGGGATGCGGCCAGAGTCCCGAGCCTCGATCACCAGCTAATAGGCGCCTGTGTGGGGGAAGAGGGTCTCCAGTCGCATCCCCAATCACGTACAATAGTGAGTGAGAGAGAGAGAGATAGGGGGAAAGAGTTTCTTTTTATAAAAAACGTTTTATAACATAAAAGCCATCAAACCCGGAGCCAGCCATTATAGGATCACATGAGCAGAACCACACTACCGAATCTAGAGCCTCTAAATATTTTTTTTGGTATCTTAATAAATAGTATATATATATTTTTTTTATAAGTTAAACTAGATAATTGTGCAAGATAAATACATGTGTGGCAAGTTATAAATTCAACTGTCTATTGGCTAAGCATGACTACAAACTACTAATATGCTAATACTTTTTCGTAGTTTTTTTTACTTTTCATGGAGCCCTTTTTTCTAGCTTTTTTATAGACAAGTTTTTTTCGTGGTTATGTTTTGGCGGTGCGCTTTACGGGAAAGGTTGGGGGTGGGGGAGGTAAGGATATCCTTTTTTTTCTTCATACAGTCGAGTGTCTAAAGGTGTGGGGCTTGAGATTAGGAGTACTGGAAATTGGGCAGGGAGTGGAATATATTCTCGGGATGGCGAGCATAGGGATTCTGGGACTGGTCAAGGGGAGCTGGTAAATCGTAGGCGGGAGCTTCGTTTTCTCTGCTGCAAGAATTTCCTATATCATTGATACTTTGTTCCATATTTATATAATTATATTTGGATATCTGACTAGTCTAGCAGCGCCATCTATAAGTAGTATTAATAGTAATGGAAGTCTCTCCGGTCGCACTTGTGCTCCTGCGAATTTGGGGTCCCATCGCCGTTGCACAGATTTCTTGCTCTTTCTTATATTTTTTGTTTTGTTTTGGCATTCGTATCGGTAGAGGCTTCTCTGCACACTGGGGGTCATGGCCTGTGACCTGGTGGCGATTGTCCACACTTTTTTTTAATCAATTTCCCGAATCCACATGATCAACCAGGCCATCATTTTCCTCCTGTTCGGCGCTCGCGTGGCTTGCTTTTTCTCGTCCAATTGCGATTGTCCAGTTAAGGGGGTGGTTGTGGGTAGGAGAAGGAGTAGAAGGAGCGGGTGCCGTGTGATATAATATATATATTTTTTAAATATACTTGTCGACCGAACATGTCGAAGCTATATAGATTAGACCTGGAGCACCTTTGAAGCGTCATGATGGACGCACCACCGTAGCACAAATGTTTCGCAGTTTTTTGTTTCTTCTTCGTACGCGTCGCGCCGTACCACTTTGCGCGCCATCTTCCGGGGTGGGCCGGAAACAGGGCCCACTATCCCGATCCCGCTCCGCCGTCCAATCGTGTCGCTCGCCGAGAGCGGCTGACGTCGCCAGGTAGCGCCGCCTAGCGAGACTCGGTGTGGTCGTCGTCGGTTAGCGTGATCCAACGTCATTATACTGTATTTATATAAGAAATAGACCTCTCTCCTCACGTGTTTTTTTCTCTCTTTCCGATTGGTCAAAGAACACCGAGTCGCTCCGTCGCTTCGGGGGTTGTGTTCGGGTTTGGAGTGGGGAAAATCGGAGAAGAGCGACCGAGCTGGGTGGGGGGACATTTCCGTTGTGTGGATGGATGTAAATATATACTTTATATATATATATATTAATATAGTTATTCGTGTACTATTTTGTTCCGTTTATCTTCATATATTAGGGGGTATTTTGGCAAAACGTCCTCGCTTCAGTGATGCTTAAGTAGATGGCCTTCTCGAAACTGATACTTGTACTCACGTGAGTGTGGGTGTGATTGCTGTCAACTGGGTGAGTCTATAAAGAAATAATGACAAAATAATCAATTAACTAATACAATATACTACTATATACAATATATACTATTAACAAATGAAAAAAAAAATGTGTCACAAATGTAAAACTTATTACAAAGATTATTTTTGCAAATAATTACAAAAATAAATTGACCCGAATTTTATGCACTAGCACTTAAACATTAGCACAGTCATAATAACTAATAATCATATACACGTAAAAAAGTATATTGTAAAAAATACACGAAGTATTTAAATTTATTATTAATTTTGCATTGCATAATACACATGTACTATACGAGTACATTCAGTATATTAGCATTATATTTACGTAATACGGCAGAGACGACTGAACATGTTTGTTTTTATAAATCACCGTAGCGCCTAGTGCACTACAGGATTACTGCACCATCTTGTTTCAAAATGCATTCAAACATGTCCGATACTCGAATTATTTTTCAATGTGGGTACAGAATGAATCTCAGCAAAATATCATCATATGGTTATATTGATACTTTGAGTTTTTTTAGGATGACATACGATCTAAGTACAGTCACATTCATCTCAATCGCAAATTCACTATCAGTACCATAACATAAATAAGCGATTACACCAAGAAATATGTCTTGGGAATACGCAAATAAGTATGCGTTAAGAGAACAAGTTGCTTCACCCCTAGGTGAACGACTCACAAAACGCTTTCGATTTTTGAGCGGCGGGCGAAAAAAAAAATTGCGGGCACGAAATTTATATGAGCAAACGCAGCATATCGACTGAAAGGGAGGCAGCCGCATGAATCACAGGCACCACTAAAGAGATCACATCACGACATGCTGCGTTGAGGAGACGGAGGCACGGTCGAAACTTACGTGTGTCACCCGCGCGTGCCGGTGATGCCTATGATTTACCCACCGCGGTTGCTATAGCTACTCCAATCGGAGTTGACTTTGCGATTTGTGGCTTCGTATCCAAGGTTACCGGATAGGAAGGGAGGGGTGGAGGGTGGCAAACACACGGGAGAAGAAACCAATCACTTTGAAAGGCGAGTAAATAGAGTGTGCGCTCGCGCAGAGACCGGATTCTTTGGGTTTAGCTGCCGTTCGACAGGGAGGGGGCAAATACGAACACGAAATCTCCTTTATCTACAATACCGATTTTCATGGATGAGCAAAAAATGGACCCTGGATGAACATATTTAAAAGACAACCGCCTATTTATTTTAAATATAAATATAATGTGATATTTTGAAACAATAATAATGTAATTTAATACTTTTAATAACGATAAATTGTTGAGTAAATTTGAAGCATGGCCATGGCATTATTCCGGGTTTTATCAAGATATATTGTGGGTTCCCACAGTAAGATAAGACCTAAGTTTGTTCTGTGTGCCCCGAACTGATATATCAAATCCATTATAAGGCACATGCGTGTGGTCGATTATGTTTTTTTAAATTTTCTAGATCGCAATTTAGTCACCTTATAAAATTGTAAATCGAAAAAAAAAAAATACTATTTATTCTACCACGAACATACAGTGTAGGCAGTTGTTTGGTCCATACGATGTTCCTATAGAGCCCCCTATACTGAACATGGCTTCCTATACGATCTAGAAACATCTTGGAAGTTTCCCATTCACCATGTTCCACACACATGAAAGACCGGGTCACGTGGGCCAATATGCACGGGAGCGTGGTTCCGCATTCCACCTCAGTGCCGCGCATTCGATATCGCGGACCTTCTACTCCGACCCCGTTCTAATAAAAAGGAAATATCTAGACGAAGAAATTGCTCTCCGATCGATCCGATCAGAAGTTCCAGGACCAAAATGGCGCATATCACGAGCGCACGAGGGTTCGTCATTATTCATGCCCAAATTCGTATTTGGTCGGAGAGCCACGGTGATTTCATGGTATGATCCCAACAGAACCATCCCTGGGCGTTGGTCACTAATGTGCCAATTAAATTTGAGAAATACTACAGATTAATTTTTATTTTCGGGTCTTTTAGGATATTCCTGTCTCGAAAGAGTAATTTTTGAAGCGAAACAGGTATTCCTTTTTTAAATAACAAAACATAATCCCAAGAAATCATGGATAAATACACATATCCTGGTATTTTTATCTATTATCAAATCAATGTTAGGAATATATCCAAAGCCCTTTTCCATTCTAATTCCAAATCAATATTCAGCGTTTTGGCTGGGCTTTACACATCAAAATTTGCAGATTTCTTCTACATTATTCAATTGTATTGATTTCTGGATTTTGCAGCAGAAAGCACACCTCTGTATGAGACTTCTTGCGTTCGATTGCGAGTTAGGTTTACCTTTTGGCGTTTTCCACAGACATGAGTGTTTGTCCTAGTAAGGTCGGTTGGCGTCTTTCGGACGCTTCAGCTGCACCTTCAGCCGTTTCATGCCGATTTGGAACCCGTTCATGGCCTGTATTGCCGCCTGCGCGCTCGCCGGATTATCAAAACTTACAAAACCTGAAAAGAAACAAATAACACTCGAGTATGAGACAAAAACCACCAGAAAAATTAAAAATGAATAAAAATAATAAGCAAAATAGATGCGGTTATGTGACCCAATTCTAACTTACATTTTAGAACAGCTTTATTTTCTCACTTGTTCGTTGTCTATGATTACATGTTTTTAACCATTGTCAAATCCATGCAGCTCAATGAGAAGGAATATTCTGAACTTTGAATATTCCCAAGTATAATCACAATTTCCTAATTAAAAAGTATTGCTACTCGAATTTGTTTCCCCTTTCTCAGCTCGGGATTATCGTTCATGTCATATTAAGTTGTACATCCGCTGTACAGCGGCCGAGAGGTAGCGTGCACGCTCGCCAACCAGCGGATCTGGGTTCGATTCCCGGCAGAGGCTCTCGTTTATTCGACGAGCCGCGGTACTGGTGTCAC
>JAUJYS010000680.1:0-21183 GCA_033995665.1 Melogona broelemanni
AGTCAGTTTCACTACGCACCCCACTCGACACCGTATTTTCAGGTCGCTCATGTCTTGAACGTGTAACTTAGCCCTTTCGCAAATCGCTAGCACACCAACAGCAAAAAAAACTGCTGTTTCATCCACACAAACAATTTAAAACTTTTTACAGATCTAGTCCAGCCGTTCTACTGCAGCAAATACAAGTGGCTAATTTCAACTGCTTAATTTCAGAATCGTCTCGCGCTGGTCGTGCTATGCGCGCTCGTGACGCCATCAGTCTGGGGACAGTTGGCCATCGATGATGCGACCAACGACGAAGACCGGAAGCAGGGGTCCTCCGTGGCTGAAAGTGGAGATCTGGTGGCGGCGGCAACTGCCGGGGGCTACGGCGGCGGTGGTGGTGGCCACGGAGGTGGCGGACACGGAGGGGGTGGTCATGGAGGCGGTGGACATGGCGGCAGTCACGGCTCCAGAGGTCATTCGGGATACGGCGGCAATCATGGTAAATCATCGAGAGTTTCACTTTGTTCAACATCGAATTCTATCGTTGATTTTCATTTAAATAGAACTCTACGTTTTAAAGTTATTGAAGGTCTCTGAGAATAAAGTCTTTTGAGATTCTTGCGTTAGTGATTCGCAAACCAAGTATAAGTGATTGATAGGCGCTTGGCTAAGTACATCGCAGGTCAAACCAAAGCAGTTAACAATTTTTTTTAACAAAACGATTAAGATAAAAAAACCGTGTTGGGTAGGAACGGAGCCAAAACGTTTTGTTCCTAGGAACTTGTTTCTTTTTTGAGGAACTTATCTACGACTAGGTTCCTTTTTAATTTTTGAGTAACTGGAACGGAAACTGGTTCCTTTTTTCATCAGAGGAACTAGAACTGAAATCGGTTCCTTTTCAAAAAGGAACAAACCCAACACTGCTTATTGTCAGAGCATTTTTGACCATTCTTAATACAAACATTTGAAGCGAACATTTCATAACTGCTTTAACATTTATTTCATTTAATACTCGTTTCAGGCGACCATGGATACTACAACAGCCATTACGGCGGTCACGGCAACAGTCACCGCAACCACGGCAAGAGTCGGTACGGCAGCGACGGCCACCACGGCAACCATCACGGAAACCAGGGTTATCACGACAAGGGCCACTACAACAACGGCTACAAGAACGTCCACCACAAGGAGGAGTACGCCCACCACGGCAAATACCACGACAACGCCAGTAACCGCAAGCACCACAATAACCACGCTGGTTACAACAAGTACCACGATGACCACCACGGCAAGTACTACGATGGACACGGACATAACAACGCCCGCAAGTCCGGACATAACGGATACGGAGGTCACCACCAGAGCAAGCATTACGGTAGCGGACATGGTTCCAGTGGACACGGAGGTGGCGGACATGGAGGTGGTGGACACGGCGGTGGCGGATATTAAGCGTGGTAAAGAGTAGCTAAGAGTTCGTTATCGAGCACCATGCGCTTCATGGCATTTAAACTCGGCTCGCAAACACATTTTAACAATGTATACTGCTTGCACAAAAGCGTTAAAAAATATTTTCTGGTGTGAACCAAATCGCACTCAACTATCAAGTGTGTGCATTTCGATAATAGTATTTATCGTTTCTGTACTATTTAAACGCACATAAGATATAGAATGCAAATAACTATTCCTATAACCAAATAATGCATTATCCATAAACTCATTTGCCAAATCTTCTTCCTTATTTTATGCAAATTAATTCCAGGTAGATTGAGAGATAGAATCAATGTCAACTGCAAGTTTGTAGAAAGGATGTTCCACTAAATTGAAAACGTACAAATAATCAATAATAATCTCTGCTTCTAAGCGCAGATCAGTAAGTATTTTAATAAATAAATCTAGACCGCGTGTACCCTCGTTGGTAAGTTCGAACTAAGGCTAAGATCAGGGCAAGGTCAAAAGCACTATTTCCGTAATATTTTGTGAAATTTTCCGTTTGATTAAAACCGTAGATATGTCGAACTCAGATTTCCTAAAGTTGACGAAAATACCAAAATTTCTTCGCGACAAGAATATCTTTTTTAAAAAGTAGAATGTAGTTCAGGTGCAATAAATGCATCGTAATTTTAGCGTTAGTGTGCTTATGCTGGCCGCTGACCGCGGCCAACTTCGCAGAAATGAGTGTTAGCTAAAATATTGTCTGATACCTACTGACAGTGTGTTTGAATGCTTTTTACATTATGTGTGATGCTATGTAACTTTGCAATTATTTATTTAAATGAAAATATGCAAATTGTACTTGTATTTATACTAAGCTAAATAAAATAAATATTATTTATTGAAATCTTATTTTACGATTATTTATTACAACATTTCGTATGCACTGTTAAAAATTTATCAATATTATAATTACACGACTGGCGAGAAAAATATCGTTTACTCTTCATGAAGCCTTCTACTAGACAAAGTACAAATCATTCAAAGAACTTTAGTCATATTTTCCACGATTTTGACCGATCACGACTTATCGGTATAAATAAGCGATTTACAAAACAAAATCCATTTGTTGTCGATTTTATACTTTTTATTATTTGTAGGTAAATTGTGCCCAAGCGTGAGCTTAATGTAATATTTGTCTAAAGACTTGGTGTTGGCACATACATTTTATAAAAATGAAAGGGACTGGCATACGTGAATTACGCGAAAACACGTTCGTTTTACCCCTGTTCTCGATAGCAGCCAGCCGATTAAATGTTCAGTTTTTCTCCCTCATATTTACATGATTAGATTCACACGTTTACACTCTACGCGCGGTATGCTCAGTCGTGCATTTCAGGGTGCACCCTAGTACGTTTAATTAAATTGGGACCATAGCCATTATATACGTAATATTACGGTAATCAATTAATCTATTTAGTCTCGTTTTTTTACGTTCACGTGGTCACCCCACTAGTCAATCGCAGTCAATCTAGAATATATAATTTTATTACGAAATCATTGGTCGAAACAGTCATTCGCAACCAAATCGAAGGCGAACGCCCAACCTCGAACACGCTGAATTACTCCACAGTGCGAATACGCTAGAACCGAACTTAATTTCTTATTTCATAATATTAAGAGTGTCTATAGGTTGACGTACATATGTGTATAAAGCTACAATTTGAATTTGTAAGCATGCTCAGCTATACGCCGCAAAAGCGCATGATATAGATTAAAATAATTTTGATTTACCATTCCGTGGCGCCAACTCATAGGTCTGGTTTTAAAACATATATTTAAAACCTGGGTTTAAAATTTATCCCGACGAAACATTACATTTACAACGAGAATTCAACATTTTGTACAAACGCGAAATCTCGTTCATTGTTTCTCGACTCAGTTCAGCGAATTGCTTATTTGTGCGTTTTGTGGCATCTATGTTTCTACGCCATATATAACCTTATTATGAAATATGTAGTATTCAAAATTAAATATTTTTTATGTTATGATATACGGATTCGTGAAGGCGATTAATAAGTGTACAGAATATCCTGTAGTGTTATTTACCACAGTGAAAAAAAATCACCTTTTTATTACTACGTGAAAGCATATGAATAGCAATTACAATTATAATTTTAAATGCAATTGCAATTGTACCTGAAATTCACAAATTTATATAACATCTTTAATGGTCTTAGGCTACCACCATCAACATGATTAGCACAAACTACGCTCGGGGTGTCATTTAGTCAATTAGCGCAAATGTATAAAATATTTGTTTTGTCTGTTTCGCAGACGAGAAGTGCATTACAGGAGAGAATTAAAAAATTAGGCGACCGATACGAATGGAAACATAAAAAAGCGAAGTGTTCTCATTGGATCACGTTGCCGCGCTTAACGAAACAAGGTGACACCAAGATGACTAGACGCTTAATCGATGTCACTAATCGCTACACGCTGCAAAACGAATTGTCACGAGATTTAACGATTAGTTTTAGCCCATTGCACTTACTGCCATTTTTCATCGCATTGCAGAACAATCTTGTGAGATATTTGAGTTAATTACATGACTCGCTGCGCAATGCGTGATATGTTAAACTGTACGCAAAAGTGGAGATTCTATTGCTCGCTACTTGCCTAGTCAAATAAATGTTGGCGCATCACATTTGGGCCGGGTCAATCCAGTAATGAATCCGGCATGTACGAGGTAATCCAAAAAAGTTATTTCCGATACGGATAAACAACAAATAGTACAGTGACAAAATATTTTATTGATATATGAGTATTTTATTATATTTTATTGATATACATACCTTAAACTACGTTGCTTAGTGGTTTCCGTCATTCGTCATTGAACGATCAACACAAACATGGAAAATTTGACAGTGGATTTCAGAAGATTTAATGACTTTCGCCTATAAGAAACGAATTTACCACCTTCTCGATCTCGTGACCTAATACAAATGTATTACAGGCGGTACATTTCTACGATAAAGGTTAGAAAGTCACGTTTTCTGGAAATTACTTCAACAATGAAAGAAAACAGCTAGCAAAGTAATTTACTGGAATTACTTCAAATATCAATAACATATTTTTCAAATATATACTTTGATTTTTTTTTAAAGCGTCTCGCAACTTAGTTTTCCAATACCACTTGTATTGAATAAAATTATCTGTGATTAACATGGATGGCTCCCTAGCAGGTTTAATAAGTGGTGTTAGCACTTCATCCAATTTTACTCGTCTCAAAAAGTGACCCGCATGTGACTGGCATGGATTTTTAAGCGTTCCAGTCCACTTACGTCGACATCCACGGGGGTCTACGACGGCTGGCTTGTGGTCTGGTACACGTGAATTAATTGTAGCGAAAGCTTTACCCGTTCTTCTTAGGTAACCTCCATAATTGGGCGATAAAAAAAAAACGTTCTAGCGTGAATTGGTAACAAACACCACCAGGAGTGTGCGAACCATTTACCGCTTCCATTCACTTAGCGCCCGCTGGTAACAATGTGTCGATAAATCCAAATAGTTGGTCGAAAATCGAAAGCGCTTTTTCAAACAATCGAAGTATAAAAGAGAAGGGCAGGAACGTGCTATGGCAGTTCAGTCCAACAGATCAATCGGTTAAGAACACAAAACGAGCTTGGCAATCGTCTTTCGGAGCGATCATGAAACAGTCTCTGCGCGCAACAGTAAGTGCTTTTAGTCAATCAGACCAACGCGGTTGAGTTTCTTTCGAATTATCGCGAGGATTTCGACTCTCAAAAGTCAAGTAAACAAGACAACCGGATCTTTGAATATAACTTAAACTTTCACAGTTCATTCTCAGTCTACAAATAGGTTTGGACTTATGGTAGCATTTATGCTCTCGCCAAATCAACATAGATAGAAAAAATGCCAAAATACAATCGTCCAGATTTTCTATCATTAATGAACTATTTTCAATGAAAAACAAATTTATTTTCAGGAAATTTCTCTGAAAATCATTTGTTTTACCTGGGATCATTTGTTTTGTCATTTTTTATTTATTTATTTGATTTTATCATTTGTTTTAAATGATAAAGAGACTATCGGTAAACAAAACTGGAATTGAGGTTCCAGGTTTCAGGAACTTAGGACAAATTTTCTTACATTCTTAACAAATCGTTTGGTTTCCAAGTTCAAGCGCAAACACAATGTCTCATTAGATCAGACCAGTTATCCCACCATTCATTTTTCAGATAAACTTAAAATCCAAATTTGAGATTATTGTCTGCAGTCAACCAAATTGTTCATGTAACAGAAAATATCGAACTAACAATGAGTCCTGTTTTCACAGATGCGCTATGTGCTGGTGTTGCTATGGGCCACCGCATCGCCCTCAGTCTGGGGTCAACTTTCCGGCCTCGGTGACACCTCAGAAGGCCCAAAAGGCGACGAAGGGGACAAGGCAAACTCTGACAGTGATCTTGTAGCAGCTGCCACCGCTGGTGGCGGTTATGGCGGTTACGGTGGCGGTGGACATGGTGGTGGCGGATACGGAGGCGGAGGACACGGTGGAGGTGGTTACGGGGGCGGTGGACACGGCGGATATGGTGGCTACGGTCCGAGCTACTACGGAAGCCACGGACACAATGGCTACGGAGGAAACCACGGAGATCACGGATACTACAACAACCATTACGGAGGACATGGGAACAGTCACCGCAACCACGGAACCAGCCGATACGGAGGAGACGGTCACCATGGCAACCATCACGGTAATCAGGGCTATAGGGATTATGGTCACTACAACAATGGTTACAAGAATGTTCAGCACAAGGCCGAGCATGCCCACCATGGCAAGTACCATGATAACGCCAGTAATCGCAAGCATCACAAAAACCACCAGGGATACAACAAGTACCACGATGACCATCATGGCAAGTACTATGATGGACACGGTCACAATAACGCCCGCAAATCCGGACACAGGAAATATGGTGGACACCACAACAGCAAGCATTACGGTAGCGGACACAAATCCGGCGGTCACGGAGGTGGCGGTCACGGAGGCGGTGGACATGGCGGTGGCGGGTACTAAAAGTAGTATGTCCGCAAAAATCTGTAATCCGTAATTTATTTGCCTTTTATAACGGCAGAGCAATTCGCTTAGCTTTCAAGATATTGCGATATAAAGTTATCAAGAAATTTCCTAAGCTATTTGCGCGTAGCTCGTATATTTTTTAAGTGATGAACTTGAATTATACTACGAGTATAATCAAATCTTTGATAATTACACTAAGCTGCGTAATACAGATGTACACTTACCTCTAATTTATAATAGCAAATAATTAGAAAAGCAAGTTTTACGAGTGCAGGTAAAAAGTAAGGATTTTCGATCCCGTCTGTGTTTAGAAAAGCTGAAAGCTTGATTTGCTTTGTTATTTAATTAGCTGCCATAATATGAGTATCTCGTGCTATACTAATACGGGTTTAACGATTTCAATTACACTAGACGTTGATAGTGTAAAAATATTAATGCAAATCCAGTTAAAATGTACTCCCAGTGATTACTGTATGACTGACTGAATGATTGTTTTTGTGTTCTACGAGTTTATATTATATATATTAAATGTACCACATATTCTCGAAAAAATAAAAATACTATTTATTAACACTTCTAGGTATGAGTGGTATCGTTATTTCTATGTTCTAGCATATTTAATGGTTCTCTAAAAATAAAGCGAGGCGAATATCAAATGTGAAAAATTATGCCAGGAATAAAAATATAGCGAGTTCGAATAGTGCGGGTTTCCCCTTTAACAATACTTTTGTGTTGCGCCCTGTGGCCACACCCTTAACCATTTTCGCGCAATAATTATACAACAATGGTGAAAAAATATGCTAAAATGGAGCAAAGAATTAGTCCAGTCATTAGAGACATAAAAAAGTGTAATTTGTTACAAACTGTGTTGGAGTTTTGAAACTTGGCAGGACTGTAGACTTGGTATCCCTAAGCATCCCCCATGTTTGCCCCCTCGTGTGCCCACCGCTCGCACCGCCATCTTTGAAAAATGGCGCTCGAAATCGGTTTGGCTTCTTATTCAGTTCCCGTAGGCTGTAGAGAAAATTAGTCAATATAAAGGTTGTAGAGAATACAATTTGACACAAATTTGGTTTTCATATGTTTTGCGTGAAACTAATACTTTCCGAGCTTCAGAGTTAAACAGTATGGCTACATGGGATCTTATGTGAAAAAATGGCGTCCAAAATCAGTTTTTGGCATGGAAATCATGTCTGTTATTATTGGATTTAGAGAAAATATGTAAAAATAAAAGTTGGAGAGAATAAAATTTGCAACAAATATTACCTTATACAATGTTTTCGTTGACTATTATTTTTCGAGTTAAAGGACCAAACATCATTGCCATCAGGATAGTAGATGAAAAAATAGCGACCAAAATTATTATAAAACAGTTCCTGTAGGTTTTAATGAAAATATGTGAAAATAAAATTTGCAACAAATATTTGCATTATAGTGTATTGTAGATCAAACGTTTTGATGAAACCTTATATCATTATCATACTTATATCATTCAAAATGAGACTTTTTCAAGTCATGGGTGAAGATGAAAACGACTTAAAACCTTCAAACTTAGCGTGCAAAAGCAAATAAATGAATCTGTTTTCCAAACAGTTGTTCTTGTATCAATTGAAATTTCGGCAAAATGTTAAGGCATAACAAAATACACCACGCTGAACGAGATTGTCTAACACAGGGGAATTAAAGAAATATCACACAAGGAAAAAGTGATTCAATAAATATAATTACCCAACATTTTTGAACGTGACCAACTCGTCATTAGCAGAAATAATAAAAAAACGTCGGACATTGCCAGTTACGCCAACGCTAATTTCGTTTATCCAACTACATCAGCTAGTAATTGACTCGTAATTATTATTTTAAGCAAAAAAACAAGTATGTTTTTTTTTTTGCTTCTTACTAGAAATGACCTCTTCGAAGGAGACATCAAAGCCCATGAATTTGTTTCTGTTGTTTATGTCCAATCTTGCAACGCTTATTAATTTTGGATAGTCGCGTCGACGCATTACTCGCTTGTTTGTACCAAATACCGTTCCTGCAGACAGAAAACGAAAATGAAATCTTTAAATGGGTCGCGCTATAATAACAGTAATTGATCTGTGGAAGGCCTATACTTTCTTCGTAATATCTCTAGGTGAGGCTAATATTTAGGATGGCGCAAAAAAAAAATAACTGATGTCTCTAAATGATGTTGCGGAAAATACTTGGAATTGAGAAATTATCAAGCAAAACAATGGACTTTGATGCAGAGGTTGTCTTCGACTATAAATAGACACCGGTCACCAACGTCAAATCACACAACTCCTTTGAGAGGCAACAAACAACAACCACAAAAATGGTAAGCTCACAAAATATCAAAACAAAACATTTATTCCTCTCCATATAATAATATTACCAACATTCAAATTTCTTCTAAAATTTTCTAAACGCTATTCGCACAAGACTTTCTCAAATTTCTCTCCGAAGATTATCTCCAATTGTCTGAAGAAAATCAATCTTAAAACGGAAAGCAATATTTCTCCCTAAACTAAATCTTAAAACAAAAGTAACATTTCTCCTTATCCCTATAATATCACCAACATTTCAATTTTTTCATATCTTACATTTTAAATGCTATTCATACAAGACTTTCTCAAATTTCTCTCCAAAAAATATCCTACTGGTCTCCTGAAGTTAAGAAATGAAAACGTCGAAAAGTCGCTCGACTTTAAGTTTCTCTAATTCGCTAAGATAAATAAAAAATTTGATAATTGTACCTAATTTTATTTTACAGTTTTCTTCGCTAGCTCTCGTCATTTCCTTGTGCGGCCTGGGCCATGTCTTGAGCACACCCCAATTCGGAGGCATTGGCTACGGAGGAGGACTTGGTGGTTATGGTGGTTATGGAGGTGGTGGCTTGGGTTACGGCGGATACGGCGGTGGACTCGGCTACGGTGGCATTGGAGGTGGATACGGTGGATTGGGGGGCGGTTACGGAGGCTATGGCGGTTACGGTCACGGAGGAAACCACAACAACGGATACGGAGGCCACAACGGAGGCTCTCAGAATCACGGATACAGCGGCCACCAGCTCGGACTCAACGGCAACCACTACAACAATAACAATCGCCACACCAACGCTAACAATCAAAACAACCAGAACAATTACAACAATTACTACAAGGGATTCGGCGACAAGTATAATAATTACGGTAACAACAACCGACTGGTCAACGCGCAGAACGCCCAAAACTACAACGACAAGAACTACCGAGACCACAAGAACGTCAACGACGGCTTCAGCAACGTGTACCACAAGGAGGAGTACGGAAAGACCAACAAGTACCACGACAACGATGTGGACAACAAGCATCACAACAACTACAACTCTCACCAGAACCAGTACAACGACGTGGGAGGACGTCACTACAATGACCACAAGCACGCCAACGGGCAGAACAGCGGTCGCTATGGCAACGACAACAACTACCAGAACCAGTATTACGACCAAGGTGGATCCAACTATAACAAGAACCACCACAACAAGAATAACCAGGGATACGGACACAATCAGAATAACAATAACGGAAATTACTATGGCAATAATTATGGCAATAATCACTATGGAAAGAAATAAATTTGGCTGCGCAAAATTTGTAAGTTAATACATTAATAATGACCGCTCGAGCTTCTCTTGGTTTCCGATGTGATCCAAAATAATGAATGCTAAGACATACCCAACAATTTGCTTAAAGGTTCTATGCCATTGAAATATAACATTCTAGCTATTAGAATACATTTAACGGAAATGTGATTATTTTCAATTGTTACTAAAACATGTTAATTGGGGTATATACGGGAAACTGAGGTATCATATAGTGTTATATTTTCATCTTTCATTTGTCAACATCATCCAGCCATTGCAATAATTAGCCAATTCCGAAATCATAAATTGTATACGATTAGGTATCTGGGTAAGCCTCGTTGAAAGAAACATGTGTATTAGACAGCAAAGGTTGTATAAATATAATTTACTCGCATATGCATGCATATTTGTAATTTATTCAATCCATATAGAGAGCCGCATTTACGAGCGTATTTGTGTTCATTGCATGAATGTTTCAAGTCATAATAAAAATGTATGAAAATTTATTTCACAACTTTCATGTTTCTTGCCTATCTCGTCGTACTTCAATGGTTTCGTACTTTCAAATGCATACACCCAACAAGCATTATTTTAGTTATATTTGTTTTAATCATAAATCAATTTCAACAGTTGTACATGAAAACATTTGAAGCAATGTAAAATTACTGATAACTTTTTCCAAATCAAATTGAAATTGCCAGAACTCTCATAATGCCACTGAAATTGATACTGGAAATGTCACTGAAAAGGCTACACAATATAATGTTCATAGGACCTTTGGAACGAATACATGTTTACAGATGCACAGTATAATAAACTTTGAAAATGTATACAAATATTTTGAAATCCATATTTTATTGACTTTGATGTAGTTTACGAATGCAGCTCAAGCATAAGAAATATAAAGTACATGAAATGTCATAAAATTACACAAAATAACACGGAATTACAATTTTAGGAGTTTCTTTTTTGCATTTAATTTTGAATTTTATATTGTCAAATTTTAATTAGAAACAAAATTCGTGTTTTGAATATTATACAAAATATAATTTAAAACGTACTTCAATTTGATATCTCGTCATTGCAGAACAGGGCAATTAAAAAATTGAAAAAAAACAGCGATATACGGTAGATTTTGGATACGGTAGATTTTAGATACGGTAGATTCAAATGTTCTGCTAGATTTTCTAGATTTTGGATATGGTAGATTTTAGATACGTTAGATTTAAATGCAGAACATTTTCAATAAGGTTCCTTAAAGATTAATAAATAATATTAATTAAATGAATAAATAATATTCTACATTTGTATATTCTACAATATATTATACAAATACAATTATTCTACATTGTAAATGTGACAATTATTCGTATTTTTTGTCAATAGGTTTTTTACTACTAATTTGTGCTTGTTGTATTTGTTGTCAATTTTAAAATGTTAAGAGTTACGTATACGAAATTTTAAAATTAAATTAATTCGTAAAATCGGGTTAATCGCTTATTCAATTCTTGCGTTACTAACGTAATGATATTTTGTGAAGCTAGTGTTTTCTTTCAGTAACTGTCCCCTTCAACTAATTACAATCGAACAAATAAAGTCGCGTTGGAATGCTAGTTTTTTTTCTTTCTTTAAGTTACAAATTTACCGAACACACTTAAATAAAGTATTTACCGAGAAAACACCACAGTAAGCACGAGGCTGTTCATACCGCACAGTTATTTACATTCGTATGTCCTCGAATTGCTATTTAATACTACCAAATCGGTAAACAATGCTGTCCGGCGCATTCTATTGTTCGAAACCTACTGATATCGCGCACACGGTCGATTACTGGAAAACTGTAATTACCTATTAAATGGGCGTCTGTCAACCCTGCAACTTCCTTGCGGTCGACGATGGATATCTTCAGCAGAGGCCAACGTTTAAATACAAATTGATAAAAAAAAAATAATTTTAATGTCTTCGGGTGATGTCGTCGCGAAATTAGTCGCGCAAAGATGGAGGTGAATCCCCACTGTGCGAGAGCACTCTCTTTGAGGTAAAACATTAATCATATAAATAGTAGACGTCGCCATATTTCAAATCATACAGCTCTTGGAAACTAAACAAGCAACAACAACATGGTAAGCTTCTACAGTTCTCTAAATCGTTGCATTGAAAACACTGCAATTTCTCGTACAGAACAGATGCCAAATAAGTAGACTCTTTGTCTGGTTTGCTAAAAATAATACAAATTGGATATGTCACTAGCGATGTATTGAGAAAATCTTAATATGCATCAAGAAATCCTCATTAATTCAAAATTTCCTTTTTTTTATTCCAGATTCCGATTGTTATCGTAGCTCTGTGCAGTCTGGGCCATGTCTTCGGTTCACCCCAACTAGGAGGAATTGGTTATGGTGGCTACGGCACCCTTGGTGGTGGTGGATACGGAGGCGGAGGCTTCGGTGGATTAGGTGGTGGCTACGGTGGATACGGTCACGGAGGAAGCCACAACAACGGGTACGGAAACAACAACGGAGGCTCCCAGAACCACGGATACAGCGGACACCAACTCGGACTCAACGGCAACCACTACAGCAACAACAATCGTCTCAACAATGCCCACAATCAAAACAACCAGAACAACCACAACAACTACTACAAGGGATACGGCGATGCGGCCAAAGGTTACGGCAACAATAACCGACTGGTGAACGCCCAAAACTCGCAGAACTACAACGACAACAACTATCGAGACCACAAGAACCTGAAGGATGGCTTCAGCAACGTTTACCACAAGGAGGAGTACGGAAAGACCAACAAGTTCCACGATGACGACGTGGACAACAAGCACCACAACAATTACAACTCCAACCAGAACCAATACAACAATGTGGGCGGAAACCATTACAACGACCAAAAACACGCCAATGGTCAACATAGCGGACTTTACGGCAACAACAACAACCACCAAAACCAATACTATGACAACGATGGATCCAATTATAACAAGAACCACTACAACAAGGATCATCAGGGATATGGACACAACCAGGATAACAACAATGGCAACTATTACGGCAATAATTATGGCAATCATTTTGGAAAGAAGTAAAAATAACTATAAACTAGGGTCTTCAACAATGCCATGGTTTCGATATGATCATATCGAGCTGATCGGCATCTTTGTGTAACATTTGCATATCCTGTTCCTCAATAATATGTTTTTTTATAATATGAGAATACATGAGCTTAAATATTTAAATTGATCTAGTCACCATTGATCAATGCAGTGCTGATGATAAACTGTACAGTTCATAAAAATAAATACATTTACTGAAAAATGTTATACTCATGTCTGCTCCATTTTGTCATAGAGACTATACCGAGGAATACTGGCATTTGGCATTGCTGACCGAGGTGACAATAAATATTGAATAACTAATTGAAATAAATAAATAATTAAATGAGACATTTCTGCGGTTCAAAGTTCTAATATAAAAAATAAAAATAATTCTAATCGTAATTCGGGTGGAAATTAATTAAAAGTAATTAACGCTCATTAAGCGTGGCTCATGAGATCGTGACCAGCGAACTGCTGATGGATGGACGCAGTAGACGGATGCCCAATGACGATTTCAATCAAACAACTGGTCAAACTGAATTATGTCTCACTTTCGGTTTATGAGACAATCAGGTATCATAATTATCTAGTTTTCGTAGTGCCTAACACTGAGTGTTGGTAAGAACGGAACGGAAAAGTTTCTTCCTAGGAACTGGTTCCTTTTTTAGGAACTTTGGAACGCCTAGGTTCCGTTTCCTAGGAAGGTTAGGAACGGTTAAGTTCCTTTTTTTTTGAGGAACTGGAATGGAGGTTCCTTTACATGTACAGGTTTTTCACGATTCCTTTTGCCAAAACTATGAGGAACGGAAAAGTTTTTTCCTAGGAACTGGTTCCTTTTTTTAGGAAGTTTGGAACGCCTAGGTTCCGTTTCCTAGGAAGGAAGGTTAGGAACGGTTAAGTTCCTTTTTTTGAGGAACTGGCATGGAGGTTCCTTTACAGGTACAGGATTCCTTTTGCCAAAACTATCAATTTTTTACGAGCACAATTTTTCAAAGTGTGTCGACAGCAGAACAATTTTTACAGCATCAAGCATAAATTGCTAACGATTTTGTTTTGTTACTTAGATAAGTTCCCTCAAATGTCCATCAGGTGTCAGGTGTCCATCAAATGTCCATCATCATGAAGATAATAACAAATTTGTTGTGAACACCACACCACTCGGTAACTTTTTGAAATATCTTTTAATCGAATGAACGAAAAAGTTTCAGGTTTGTTTTGGAAAGGAAGTAGAAACGACCAGATTCCTTTTAATTATGTTGGACTGGAACTAGTTCCTTTTGTCATAGGAAGAACCGGAACGAGTTCCTTTTTAAAATGAAATTCGAAAAACAGAACGATCCGAATGTTTAACACTCACGATATGTAATCGAAAACGCCTGATTAGTATGATAATTTAGTTTGACACTTCATCCGTGGGTTCATGGACTCATGAGTGACAATGGATTCATGCTTCGCAGGTGACCTTCATGACATGACCATTATGTTTTTAATATTTTCTCGACCGGTTTGAGAATTTTTGTGGTTATTATAAAATACCAGTACTTCTCACTGCTTTTCAGAAATTATGTTGTTGTTTGTTGACAGAAAGCATATAAAATACATACATTCCGCCAATCACCCCAACAAAGTTGGGGGAATTCAGCTACCCCTTAGCCGCATCGAAATGCTGGCTATAAGGGGTGGTTCATTGATCCTAACTAAGCTTTACTCAAGATTCATATAAAACCTTGAACAAAAATCATTTTTTTTACGTATTTTGGTTTTGGTGGCTGATTATTTCTTTGAAAAAATAAGTTAACAAAATTGCCTTATCGGCGTGACTTAAGGTACGGTGAACTGACTGTAAACAACATGATTCATAAATCTGCGGCAGGAATGTCTTAAGAAATACCTGAACAATTTGTCGCTCTCTCGGTCCAATCATAATTTGACCGTTGCGTGAGTAAAAATAAATACAAACACGATTTAAAAAAAAAAAAAAGACGAAATGGAAAAACACACAAAAAGGAAACGCCATATTAACGTTTACTAGCCAATTTGGCTAGCCATGTTAACAATAGGGTAAGATGTGGAATTTCTCACCGCCTATCAGGCAATATCAATGCTAGTGCAGCGATTAAGCTTATGTGGGTCACTGTCAACCAATTTGTCTGACGGCAATAATGGAAAATCGCAGTAACGACGCTTCGCGTTGGAGTGAAAGTCAATGGCAATTGATCGTCTTTGGGGGGACATCGTCGATGATCTCGTGATGAGCGAGGGACAAAAAAATTGTCAACAAAATTGATCACGAACGATTATTGTACGATTTGTCCAGGTGTGTCGCTAGTATAAATAGATGGGTGCAGGATATTCGAAATCACACAACTCTTTCGACCAACAACAAGCAGTAACAACAACATGGTAAGCTCGTGGATTTCAGTCGAAATTCGCCTATGAGTATTTATCAGACTTTTGCTTCTCTCTACAAGTACTCAATAATATCATCGTGTCTTGAAGTCAGATGCTATCGAACGCTTTCAAAACACGACAATATGGATGCGCGTTACAATCGAGTCTTGAATCGAGTTATTCCAACTTTACGCTTTCGATATAAACTTTTGTCTAACAAGTTTGGTTTAATGATTTTTTATATTATAACACAATTCTGAGCATAAGTTCTAAAATATTATTTCAAATATTTAACCACACATGATTTGAAAGGATTAAATTAATAATTAATTGCGTTTATTTTTCTCTCTTAGACTCTTTCCCGGCGCTGCACCGGACCCAGTCCCTCTCGTTTTGTTTTGTAGACGTCCTACACACTATTAATTATTTGTTTATTTTTCTGCTTGCAGACTTTCTCGGCTATTTTCGCCCTGTGCGTTATCGGGTATGCCATCGGTGCGCCTCAATTCGGTGGCGGCTATGGCGGTCATGGTGGATTCGGTGGCTTCGGCCACGGAGGGAACCACCACAACGGATACGGCGGCAACCACGGAGGAATTCAAAACCACGGATACAGTGGAAACCACCACGGATTGAACGGCAACCAATACCACAACAACAACCGAAACAACTACGGCCACAACCAGCTGAACAACAACAACTATAACAACTTCTACAAGGGTTACGGAGACGCGGCCAAAGGCTACGGCAACAATAACCGATTCGTCAACAACCAGAACGCGCACAACTTCCACGACAACAACTACCGGGATCACAAGAACCTCGAGGACGGATTCAGCAACGTCTACCACAAGGAGGAATTCAGCAAGACCAAGAAGTTCCACGACAACAACGTGGACAACAAGCATCACAATAACTACAACTCCAACCAGAACCAGTACAACGACGTTGGCGGTCGCAACTACAATGACCATCGTCATGCCAACGGTCAGCACAACGGTCAGTACGGCAACAACAACAACTACCAGAACCAGTATTATGACAACGATGGATCCAACTATAACAAGAATCATTACAATAAGAATAACCAGAATTACGGACATAATCAGAATAATAATCATGGCAATCATTACGGCAACAATCATGGGCATCTCTACGGCAAGAAGTAGATATCAGATTTTGGGGTGTAAATGTGGGTAAAAATTATCATGGGGCATTTCGGTATAGCTAAAAAATTATCTGCTACTTGTGATTTTACGAAAAGGTGTTCCGGTTTCAAAATGAAAATGTATATTTCTGGTGTCTGTATACTGTTATGTCTAGTAAACACGACAATAAAACTTCCACTTCGAATTGAGAATTACGATATTTGTGAATCTTTTCTTAGTACTGGGGTCAATTTATCATTTAACAGTTAAATCAATATTTAGAATAATTCGACAGTCTTCCAATATATTCACTATACTATGACAACTTTCCAAATATATTCTATTTCATTCCAATATTATAATTACATTTACATTACATTTCATTTATATCGTCAGTTGCAGAATAAGTTTGCGAAAAACCAAGATACCAAAATGATGCTCAATGAAGAAGACTTGTGTTATGGAAATTTTGAGTCTGAGCAAAAATTGCGAAGAAAAATAATTCTCAAGTTTTCCCCCACGAATTTTAACGAACGAGGTCAAAGAAGATCGACACTCCTTAAAAATCCGTGAAAAGAGTAATTGACAGCGCTTTGTGCTTACCACTTATAAAATTGTTTTTTTATGAAAATGTACCACCTTCAAAATGTTAATGACAAAAAACTTCGACGAAAGTAGGAATTCCACAATCACCTAATAAACATCCATGATTTTCATTTTTTTTTTTAAATTCAAGAAAGTGTGTGCAACCCTGACAGATGTCAAGATTTTACGCCAGTAACGATGGAAACAACGGTTGCGCTGGCACCCTGCAGAAAATGCAAATTTTATTTCCCCCAAAAATAAAAATGTGTCCCGGTAGCAAGCAGCTAAAATGGCCAAGAAAATCAAAAACGAAAAGCGAAAAAATGACATTCGGCAGATCGCCGATTTTCCGCCTCATTAGCACGCTAGTGATGCTCAGTCGCCAAAAGACACGCACGATTTTGAGCCCGTGTGAAAAGAAAAAAAAAATACATTTCGAAAATTAACTGAAATAGCCAAGTTGTTCGAATATTAGTACTCTTATTTTTAAAAATTAATACAAACGAATTGATAGAATACTTAGGAAAATACATGGATAATTAAATATATAATGGTCTACTTTTTATTGCACTATACTGTATAATCCGTTACAAGGTACACATGACTAGGTTCTCAGTTCTAGAGTATTAGTAATTGGAATTCATGCATTTGCCGTGATGGAATATTTTAAACAAAGTTCAATTTTGTTACGATATTGGGCACTATTTCTGACGCCATACTGGTTGCATAATAAGCATCAATGGACACGAAAACCTAAAAATTAATCCAATACAGATGTCGTACAATACGTCTAAAAAATAGATTTTTTTTTCTCAAACTTAAATGTGCTTTTAAACAAACTAATTATTCTTTTAACATTTTTTTTCGTATATGCCTCATACACAATATAATATTATTCGCTTAAAATGTAGGGTTATTCTCGACCAAAGAGAATGGGAAACGGCAACTTCTTGGTATTTTCGATGTTTTTTTTAATAACAGGAATCTTATGCATACGATTACAAAGATGGTAAGTAATAGTATCAAACGTTGTTTGCACTTTTAACAAAAAGTAACAAACAGTATGACTTTTCCTGCGAATCTAGCGGTTTCTTCTCGTCCGAACAGCTGTTTTCGCCACGCTACCATCGTCCTCGGGACCCGCTTGTTATTAAAAAAAACAACATCGAAAATACCAAGAAGTTGCCGTTTCCCATTCTCTTTGGTCGAGAATAACCCTACATTTTAAGCTATTGCAATCCAACGGCTCCTATTCACATTCAACTATAAATTTTAATCAATTTCTTATCTTTTCAAATTACGAGTATAACATTAAAAAAAAGTCGTATTTCCATCTTTTTTAATTTATTGGAAAAAAAGCCATTTAGATATTAACCCGAATTTCATGCTTTATGTGTTTTAATATTTTTCAGATATACTCTGTGTATTACTTGTAAATAATATAAACCGAAACTGTTATTCTTATTATTTTAGAATAAACGAAGTTTAATTGCGGTGGTGCAAATTACAAAATACATCCGAACTCGATAGTTGGTAATACCAATTTGAATTCTCCACCTGGCATTAAATGAATTTAATAAAAAATCGAATAAACTATTTTTCGCCGGGAATCGAACCCGGGACCGTCCGCAACGCAATCAGAATCATTTCCGACTGGGCTAGACGGTCGTACTGTCTAGACCAGTCATATCTGTTTTTGGAGCGCAGAGATCCTCCCCATTTTTTATCTTGCCCAATTTCCAATTCCAATTATCCTGCCTATCGTTGGTACCTTAATTCGATAGCAATTTTTTTTATATAGCCTTGGGTTATTCCTTCACTTTTCTTCTTCGATCAGTCCAATCTTACGTGTGCCGTCAAATCGCAACAGAAATCAGATTAAATTATTATATCGCCTATGATACGAAAATTGGTTTGTAACTTTTTTTTCAGAAACGTTTGGCAATTATCAATAGACAAAGTTAGCATAGACAAGCATAGACAAAGTGAACTCTCAATAAGAAAAAAATATGTTCGAAAGAGTTATTCCCACCATTGCTCCAACCCCCTCCCCCAAAGGGGCTGCTCGCATAAATGTATATATCCTGTAGGGGCACAGAATGTCCTGCAGTGATATTCACTACAGTGAGAGGAATTTCCTCATAAAAAATCGATAAATATCCGGTTCGTTATCGTGCAAATGTACATGGTGTGGCAATAAAGTTAGGGTTAATGACGTAATTAAATTTGTTCATTATGAAGAGATTGTTCATCCGAGCCGTTGAGTTGCAATAGCTGAATTAAAAATATTTCCTCGACCAGAGAGAAACGGAAACGGCAACTTCCTGTGTATTATTTTATTAGATTTTATTATTAATATTATAATTTTTCTATTATAATTTTTTTTTAACAAGAACTTTTGTCACAATTGCTGATGTTGTAGATGAAGCTGTGTAAACGTTGTATGCATATTATCCCGTCCGAACGGAAGGAGATCGCGTGACCCACAGGAGGAGTCATACTGTATGTATTTTATTTACAATCTATATAATATCCATACAACGTTTACACAGTGTCATTTACAACATCAGTAATTGTGATTAAAGTTCTTGTTAAAAAAAATTATAATAATTATTTTTTTAATAATAAATGAATACACAAGAAGTTGCCGTCTCTGGTCGAGGAAATATTTTTAAATAAATTTGTGCAGTTAGCGGGAAGCGGTTTACAATCTTTCAAAATAGTCCCCGTCGCACATTACGAATATCTGACAACGTGTGTACAAATCGTAGAAATCGCTTGAAAAGTCCTCCAAAAGTATAGCTTCCAATTCCCCATGTCACAATAACAATACAGGTTTCCATGTGAGGCTACGACTGCACATTTTAAACTGCGTCATTAATTACCCAAACTTTATTGCCACACCTTGACACACCTTGACCACATGAAATAGTGCGTAGTTATTTAAAATAACCTTACTTTAGTATTTCCTTTTATACTCGTACATATATATACATGTATCAGACAAGTGAATACGCGTTGCTGGTATAAATGTATACGCATATCTTAGTCATTTCCTTTTATTATTCAATTGGCGAATGAGCATCTCCCACCTGAGTCCTTTTATTTAGAAGCGACGAGGAATCCCGGCTACCATTACCCCATCCCCTCCCCCTTAGAAAATTCCATATATTTGAAGGTGAGACGGAGATATGTTTAATAGAGAAACGCATTGCGAGTGCAATTGCAATCAATTTATCAAGTGCCAGTACAGATGTATACGTTCTTCTGCTGTACACATATGTACATATGACAGCTACTGGAACTGTTTTTGTGGGGCAAATCAGACAATGCATTTTTCACTCAGACACAAGCAAGGTGCCGGAAATCTGAAACAAATATTAGATTGAATTTGCGCCCGACCAGACAGATAGTCACACGCACCCTGTTTTGCTAAAGTGAGTTTAAAGAAACTGTGTGTTTAAAAATGAATTACAAATATTTCAGAAAAATTCCAAATTCAGTTATTAAAAATGCGAACAATCTAACAGCTTCATATTAAATATACACGTACCGTGAAAATTTAAACTTGATTCGTTGAGATCATATTTGCCATTTATAATTTATAAGGCCTATGGCCCCCCGCCATAGGCCCCCCACCCGGGGCTGCTCGCGGGTACAAATTGTAAATTGTAATAATAGCGCTATCCACTAATATTTGGCAAACTGAAGCCTTTTATCTAATACTATAAGACTTAAAATGGTGTCTGTCTGTCTGTCTGTCTGTCTGAAGCCAGCACGTGACCTAAACTGAATTTATACAAAA
>JAUJYS010000681.1:0-21157 GCA_033995665.1 Melogona broelemanni
GCTTCTGCCGGGAATCGAACCCGGGACCATCCGCTTAGTAGTCTATGACTATAGCCACTGTACCACGGGGGCCGCACATATATCTACTGAAACTATAAATAATATTTTATCTGATAATTCTAATTGAGACTATTATTTAAGAAGAATAAAAAAATAAAATAAATGCTACAAAAATTAACTGTTTGCGATTTTTGTTTTATTTCCGTATCTCAATTTTTTCTCAATTTGTAATTCCGTAGGGAAACGATGCCTCTCTTCCAATGGAGCTGGTCACGAATTGTGAGTATCCACTGTTTGGTGATCGAGCCGAGTGTTTTTGAGCTCGTCTATTGGAAAATGCAGCAATACAATTTTTAGGATTTTGTCCAATTGGGAAAGGGATTCATGTGAATTTACTCTTTCTGAGCTATCTCCCGACTTTAATTTATAATTATTCACAACTTAAATTTCGAATCATCAAGTATGGATACAATTTATCTATTTGTTTTTTTTTCGGCACCAGTCGATGCGGACGAAATCAAGAGGCTGGGAAAGCGATTCCGCAAGCTCGACTTGGACAATTCGGGCGCGCTCAGCATCGACGAGTTCATGTCGCTACCGGAACTACAACAGAATCCGCTGGTGCAGCGGGTGATCGACATATTCGACACGGATGGAAACGGCGAAGTGGATTTTAAAGGTCAGCGCCGATCAACTATTATCTCTTCCCCTTTCCCCCCAATACCGACCCGGGTTGAACCCCATCACCTTTAGTGTGCCACGTTTATTTTTTGTTACCAATATGGTGGTGTGGCGTTCATTATTTACAGAATTTATTCAGGGCGTGTCACAGTTTAGTGTCAAAGGCGACAAGGAATCAAAGCTCAGATGTGAGTATGGTGTCGGGTTTTTATTTTATCCGTTGCCTTGGTTTCGTGCGGTGCGCGTTGTATTTTGATGTGGTGCAGATTTTTCGTCACAGTTTGCGATTACGAAACGAGTGGCGGTGGCACAACCTAATATACATCGACACATTTTGGTGATTCGTCAGATTTTGCTGTTCATTTCTTGTATCATATTACACAGTCAATTTGTAAACAAAGTAGTTTTTCAACAAAGTAGCCCAACGTGTTACATGTGTCCTTGTCTACATTTCCAAAAGCAGAATTTATGCTTAGCTGAAAGTTTACGGGTTTGATTTCCGGCTCGGGCTGTCGTTTATTCGATCCCGGGGTCCTGGTGAAAATGTGCCTCTCTAGAAATGCTGAAGCGTTTCAAGGGGTACAGAATCCTTTGTGATATTGACTTCAGTGCTGACAATCAATAATTGGTAAAAAACATAATCGGGAAAAATCGTCTAAAGGTTGTAATAGTCAGAGAATTAAACTTTTGGTAAGGAAAGCTAGGGAAATTGTTACTTTGACATTCAGTATGAACCAAAAAAAAATAAGCGTTGACATTCAACGGGTAATAGCGATTTAATTAATGATGTGCTAATTGACGAATAACATATTTTAGTTAATTAGAATTAGCACACATAGGTGAGAAAAATAGGATACAAATGTAGATTACTATGGTTGAGTGGGCGCTTTTTACCCTAGCACTATCAGTAGGTCACACTCAGCATTTTGCCTGTCGCACACAGTAGGCTGTGCGGCGTTGTACAACTCTACCTACCCTGTGTATCAAAACATTACAGTGGTAACTGGACGTATTTGTAATCCAGAGTCTGTTGGGTGTGTTTGTGTTCAGTCGCGTTCCGCATCTATGACATGGACAACGACGGGTTCATCTCCAACGGCGAGCTGTTCCAGGTGCTCAAGATGATGGTGGGCAACAACCTCAAGGACACGCAGCTGCAGCAGATCGTGGACAAGACGATACTGTTTGCGGACAAGGACGAGGACGGCAAGATCTCATTCGAGGAGTTTTGTGCAGTAAGTATCTCTTGGCCACCGGCTTGTCTCCTTTACCGCCTTGTTTCTCGCAGTAACACATATGTCCGTATTGGTAATTTTCCCCCTCATAAAGTATTCAAGAAAGCTCGGATTACAATGGCACAAGCATTTGTCTATATAAAACAGGTGTGCTCATAGGGATCTATATCTTGTCTCATATATTTTACCAATGATGATGTCTTTACCTTTTTCGAGATTCTCTTGAGATTTTCGAGATTTTAAAAAAAAAAATCGTAATGCATGCCCAGAAAGAGAGCGTTTCCTTTTTATTCACCTTTTTTCTTGGCGTGGTCGGCCGTCCCAACAACAGTCATAAATAAATATCCTCCCAAGACCCACACCAGCCTCTCTGGTCTCACCCAAGTGACGAACGATAATTGTTGAATATTTTTATTATTCTGTTGTTAATCGCAAAATCCGTGGATTCGGGGCACGGGGGATCTCGGTGGAGTTTGGGGGCGTTCGTTTTTCAGGTGGATGAATGCTGCGACGAGTTTGTCGTTTTTTTCTTTTCTTCCGAATTTTAAAACCCTCCGTCCCCACCAAGAAGGAAAGGTGAATACAGGGGGAAGAGAAAAAGTAAAGGCGCACATGAACCGATGACGGGACGATCGATTCTAATTCCTGTTGTTTTATCTCCCTATTCCGTCGTCTTTTAGGTGGTTGGCAACACCGACGTTCATAAAAAGATGGTTGTAGACGTATAAATTTACTAAAACTATAGCGAAAAACCCAGACGACAAAAAAAGCGTTTCATTTCTACTTGCTTCCCCCCTTCTTCTATCGAAAAAAAATCCAAACAAACGAATTCTCTTCATCATTGAAACTCCCCCCTTTACATTAGTCTCATGCCGAGCATACTCTCTGCAAATGATGCGAGGTGTTTTTAGGGTATATCTATACACATACAAAACACACACATACACACCACAACAAACACTGTCGACGGCCTATATTTATATAAACCACATATATATATATATATATTATATATTTAATACATTTCAAGGTGTTTTAATGCCACACACTCGTACATGTTATATATACGCGTTCTCCCCACCCCCACCCAACAACCCTTTATAAAATGTCGTTGTGCACTGTGGTGACCTCTCCTCAGTGTCAGGAAAATAGTAAAGCACTAGCCGAAATTTTTTAGCGAGGGGTGCCTATTTTTTTATATGAGTTGACTTGGTCGTACAGACATTTGGTGTCAAGCTACCCGCGACATTAGGTCATGTTGGTCATGATGGCCTGATACAAATGCAAATAGCAGCCCGTGAGATCGCTTGGCGCCTCTCGTCTGTGGCTAAAACTTAGGAACAGGTTTGTTGTGCAAGTGCTATGGAGATTCGGATTGAATTTTATTCGGACGCATGTGTCTCCCACTCCCTACCACTCAATCAGAAAGGACGGAAAATGATTGTCAAGTAGACAATACATGTGTAGCACCTGTCAGTGGAGCGAGTGTGAAATATTTCTCATTTTTTGATTGTTTATTTATATTTTTTGATTAGTTTTTATTGACATTTTCCCAATACCTCCCTCGTGTACTGGTTGCGGTTTGGACTCGTACCCGGCGCAGGCATTTTGTTTACCTGAGCGGTACGAGAGATTCGCACCCCTCCCCCACCCCAATATACACGCCCGGTCAGCACCAACCATCTTAAAAGTTAAGAATTTTGTTCTTGTTGTTTCTATCGTGTAGTCGTGCACAGAGCTGTATGTGTATGTGGGACACTCCTGGTCGGTGTTCCATACGGTGCCATATATTGTGTCTCGGCAAAGCCATTTTGTTACGTTGACGGATAATAGCTCGTGTGTATATGAAATTATTATTTATGTGCGGCGTTGTTTGTGAACGCGCTCCCTCTGACAAATTTCACGAGGTTTCGGCATTATGTGCCAATTGCAGCGTTGCGTTCCCGGTGTTATAATTTATTTCTTTTGTTCAAATTTCGCAACAAAAAAATGTTTATTTTTAATTCAACCGATTGTTTTTCGAATCGTGTATTCATTTCGGAGTAGCCATAATTCCCATTGTACATAAATATTCTGGCCAGTTTCTCAGAATCTACATCCACTCCAGAACTCCTCCTTGTTTAATGTTTTTATTTCAAATAATTTATGCTTTTGTTTTTAGTTTTTTTTTTCTGTGCCTCATTACCAAGAATATTATCTCTCCAATTAAAAAATAACGTTTTCCCATTGAGTTCCCGATTACCAGTTATTTAAAATTCGTGTAGAGTGTTTGGCATTACAGCGAACCTAGTGTTGGGGGGAAAACAAAATCTCTTTTTGTTTATAAACAACTGTTGCGATAGAGACTGGACGCTAGTCTGTGCGGTAAACAGCACGAATAACGAATTTCACCTCCACCCCCTCCTCCCGCCAACATCGGGCGTTGTTTTACACTTTTATCCCCTGTTGTGGAGATTCACACCCAATTTTGAGTGCTTATTTTTTTAAAAGTTGGTGGGCAATTTGTTTATTGATCACTCGAAATATAATCGCACAGTCTCACTTGTGTCCCGAGCTCAACTGCAAACGATTACCCACAATTACAAACGAAAACGAAATAAACAAAAAAAAAGCCTGTTGCCAAAATCTTCCCCATCCACCGATGACTTGGACTTCTTGTTGGGAAAAGCATCACGATCTAGCACCCTGGGAAAATTGTTACATTTTTAGTCAATTTATTCACCTACAATATGCAAACTATGAACGTGCGCCAAATCTATACTAGCTGTCTCCTCTCACTTCGCAAGTTGTAACCAAAAATGTTCTCAAGACCATGTTTGTTGGCAAAGTAATTTGATGGATTATATTTCTATATGCACAAAGTGTGTGGGACATGCTTACTTTTTTTATAAATCGATATATATATATAGTTATAATGACAATAATATTAAGATTATTGTTCATAGCTTTCATATACTACACTTTGCATTTAACCCATTATTTAGGATATTAGATGTTATAAAAAAAGTCGTGTTCATTAAATCTGTTTTGCCTAAAAAATAGTATATATATAGTCCGTCTCTTAAATATGGATGTCTATTATTTCGTGCGTATTTGAAATTCATCTCTACATTGTCGCTGTTTTACACTTTTATCCACAAGGAATTAATAGGTATGGCGCGAGAATAGCCACAATGTCACAATTTTGGGCACACACATTTACAGTTTGAGGGCAGGACAGTCTCTTTAGTTTGAGCGTAGTTTCTGGTTTTCCAGAAAGCATTCAATGTCATTTGCAAATAGTACGGCATCGATAGACCAATTTTTGAATTTTCTCTCGGCCGAAACCAAATTGAATATTCATACTTTTTTTTCCTCTTTCAAATGTAAATTTATTTCTAGATTTCAGTCACGAAATTAGAATGCTCGAATCACACACTGACATTTCAACCGTTTGTACATATTTGTTAATACTGTAAATTTTATTGTCCAAATGTTTGGTGTGGGTATGTTGTTGTTTTTTTAAACATTATTATTATTAGCATAATTTTGTGTATTTTGGTGTTTCATATCAATATAATCTCACTAACGATATTGAAGCCCAATTTCGGTGGGCATTACAAAATTTAAAAAAATAACCATTAGTCTTTTTGCCATCATGAGTAAATGACAGTAAAAAGTTATAGGGCCGTGTCCCCATTCTCAATCAAGCCTCACAGACTATCTTAAGCTCTCGTTTACTAATGTTTGGGGCTTTCGAAACACAAGTGCAAATGATTAAAAAAACATCAGTCTTTCTAATAAGCGTTCAAAGGCTCTTAGCTTCAAGTCTCTTTAACTAGTCATTTCGCTGTTGCTGTAGCAGTAACCGTCGTATAAAAAACAAGTGGTGAAATTGTGCATGCAATCGTGCTTTTATATTTAAATGTTTGTGCGTCTATTAAAATAGCCGTCTTTTTCAAACATCTGTGTGCATGGTTTTGTGACTTTGCACCATGCTTGCTAGCCCTGTGCCTGAGATTAACACAAATTTGCATGCCGAATTTTGTTTGCTCTTTTTTCTCTTGGTAACTTTTTTCCTAAATACTTTTATTTCACAGAATTTTCACAAGTATAATTGTTTGCGGTGCTTCTTGAATTCTGGGTGCCGTCGGTGACCCCCTCTTGCCCCCCAATCAGCGAGGAACGGACGGGATTAGTTAGAAAAAACTCGTCTATTTAAGATCCATTTTTTGCTAATGTTTCTCTGCACACACACACACGCCAAATGCTACACGATCAAGTTGTCGACCGCCGACTTGTTCCAATTTGATCGTTGGAACAAAAAAAAAATAATAATACCAAAGCGACCGATCTTTTTTTGTGGCCATGTGCACGTGCCGATTTGTGTGCGCCTGTGCGATAACCAATAAACATGTATGCGGGATTTGAGCAATTTGTAAATAAACTGCAGGGAATTAAGTATTTTTCCTCCAGAGGCAATTTCTGCGGGAAGGGGGTTAGATGATGGGGATGAACGTTGGCACCACTTAGGGCCACACTGTTAGAGTAATCTATTTGCAATGCTTAGAACAGTTTAACGGGCAGATCAATGGATAATTACCAATGTCCTCCATAAAGTAATTCCCGCGTCCCGCTCTTTAAAATCTTAATCTCAAGTTTTGAATCTCTGTTGCGATATAACTTGTCTCGTTGTTTTACAATGGACATGTTATTTTTTTCCAAACTAAACAGTAAAAACATGGAATAAATTGTAAAGTTTCCCCCTCTGATACAATTCGAGTCCCGCTTTTTTTTCCCCTGCACCAGATTTTTTGGCGGTCGTTACAAATTGCGTGGAGAACCCCCTAAACATATTTCTTTATTGTCATGCACATGGCTTGCTGTCTGTCCAAGGTGCTGATTGATTTTATCCGACCTCTTGAAACTGACATTTATCAATTAACATGAATCCAGCATGACTGCTTCTGTTCTTGTCTCTCTAATTTTGAATCATTTATTGAATTTTTTAACTTTCACTTGTCCTTTTTTACGAGAGTTCTGTCAGTGTAATAACTGTTCAAATGGCATGCGTGCTTTCTCGTAAATTTCGTTTTTCCTCTTGAAATAATATGATTTTCATATTTTAATACCAAGCTTGCCCCACGATTGGAATGCGTTTTACCGTTTTTATTACGATTAATCAACTGTCTACCTGCAGAACCGTTTATTTTTAATTTTAAAAACGTTTTCCTTCACAAATTTCTGAAACCAGTTTCAGATTGATACAAATTCGAGATAAATGATTTTAAATTAGAGAAGCATTTTTTTTTTGTTTTTTACAAAAATCGAAATTGATTCCCAAATAAATTGTCCGTTCAAATGCCAATGCTTAGTTTGCTTTGAAGCATAATTTTGTTTCGTATCACGTGGTTCCAACAAACGTGAGTTTCTATATCGATACCCGAGTCTCGCTTTATATCAACTGGCAATAAAATAATCAGCCACCTTGTGAGCAATTTTACTTGTCATAAATGACTGGACATTTATTTCTTGCAAATGTATTTCTTGTTCTTGCTGCTCATAGCCACCCTTCTTGATGCTCTTGTCAATCTCTTTTGCTACAGTACAACACTCGACTCTTGAACCTTTATTCATATTTTTTCGATCGAGCATAACATGGTTGCACAATTCTGCCAAATGGAAATGAAATTTTGCAAGACGTGCTCTTAATACCCAACCAATTAGTCGTGGCATAATTTTCAGTAGAGTGGCTCTGGGCTTGCGTTTTTTTTTTTCAATGTGAAATTTTGTCAAGTAATAGAACAATTTCTAGAGTTTGGAAAAAAATTTTGTAACTACCCCCAATTCCTATGCACCATCGATTTTACAGTGTACTAGATATTGAACGATAGTCTTTGCTATTCTTGTGTGACTTTCCACGATGTTTAATCAAATTTGTCTGTAGTTTCAAATTATTGCTGGTGTTTTTTTCTCCATTATACATGTGACAAGTCGCAAGAAGAATCATTGTAACCTCTGGACACTTTAAGAAAAACATCGACTTGGTGTATACATTGTTTTGTGAAACCAGTACAAGACGTTTCTATGTAGTCTATAAACTGAAAGACAGCGGAAATGCAATTTTATCCTGGCGTGAGACGTACTTAAACGGTGGAAAACGTCTTGAACTGGTATTCGTGCATCTTGTGTTTTTTCGATACTTGATCTTTTGTCACGTTGGAATTAAAAAAAAATATTCGATAATCATTTTCAGTGGTTTTGTGACTATTTGTAAAATAAATGATTTGTAAAGATCATTTATTCAGTAGTTTTAGTTTAAAATGCGATTTTATCGCCAGGGATGCCCGAAAAATGGAGGATGGTGATGTGTTAATTGACTTCAGGTAAAAGCGATGGTAGTGAAGGCAATTTTACATTAGCTCATTATTTTTTTAAATCACTAGTGATAATCACTACAGGATTTGAACACTAAATATGTGAATAATTATTTTGCAAGCAAAAGTGGATGAAGAAGAGGCAACGTTTGTGAAAAAAATGTGCATGTGAATGCTTTAATGACTTCTATTTATTTTATTACAAATCAGTTGGTAAAAACATTTTTATTGGTTAACGAAAAACATACATACTTAACCACGTGAAATCGTGACTATATTCGCATCCATCGAAACCTTTCAGGTATCGATAATCACTGTTGTTGTTGAAGAATTCATTTTGAACTGACTTAATTTTCTGTTTACTGAGTTGAACAAGCCTTTTGGATTATATTAATTGCTCTGAAAGCCCGTGGTCATTCGCAAATTCAGTGAACCCTAACCACCCTAACTGTATGTTACCTTTAAACAAGTTTCCGACAAGTTTATGTATATCTGTACAATATAAACAAAGGTGACGGACAATATATAATTAGATTTGTTTGATCACACATCCATTACATGATATTAGTGATAATTATCCATGGGTGGGGTGATGGACACACCCAAATGGTACCATGCAATATGCAAGCCATTTAAATAATTTTCTCATAGAAGGTTAGACATGGTAAGACGCTGGAGACCACTTTTGCCACTACATGTACCGTTAAAAATGGTCTTTTATTTATTGTGCAGATAAAAGAAATTTTGAAAAATTATTAACCTATTATACTAGTTTATTTTGTTGATACGATTTCATTATCCTGATATCTTAGGTGTGTAGGATTATATAAACTCCTACAGGAAATACCAGGTCAAATTTAATTATAATTTTTATTTTGCAAATTAATTTGTAGCCACCAATATGCTACCATGATTTTTTTTTGCCTGTTGGTGAAACGCACAATAATCACCAAGATCTATTTTTAAGTAGTGCCTCTTTGTGTGTAAATATATAAATCAGATTATATGGCAATACGGCATAACATTTAGTATAAAACTCCAATTACAACGATTCGAGCCTTTCCACAGTATTGTGTTCAGCCTAACACGATTGAGTCGAAAGTTCACACTGTAACAATACTGAAGATCAACGTAACAAATACACTGGTAATATAACGATCGTAAACAAATAGTTGTAGTGGTCAGTTCCGTATTTGTCTCGGATTACAGAAATATATACTGTAGATATAGATATACATATTAGCGAGTTGTTCTTTTTCAAATCTATACAGTCGTTTTTTTAGTAAGGGAATGGCTCACTGTTGGAATCGCTGGAATCATTTGGTACATTTAAAAATAGCGATTTGGAGAAAATAAAACACTGCTGGTGACATTCTTTTTAAAGATTGTTTTTTTTTCTTGTCGATTTGAATAATTTTGAAAGCCATCTAATTTTTTTTTTATTTTAGATAAATTATTTTTTACAACGTCTCAATTCGGTTCCGACTAAGTATTAAAAAATATACTGTATATGTTCTGTGAAATATCTCAAACGAGAGAAACGAAAATAAATATTGAGTTCTGTGTTTAGAAATAAATGGGTCGTATTTAACCTTTTAGCATTAATCTTATATTTTCTTGGTTTCAAGAAGAGATTATTTGAATGACACGAAAGACAGATTATTTTAATCATTGCGTAAAAAAAACATTATTTCACCAAAGGCTCAAGCCAATACCTGTATATTGTATTTCTTTTTAAATGTTTTCAAATGCTGAATTAATAGGAAATAACCTTTTTCACTATGAATTTGAACCAGGTGGCGCAAACATCTACTGGAATGCTAAAATATTCCATCCTCCCCATGCGGGATTTAATATGACTGGTACTGGTGGACGACACCACCACCTCTCACTTTTGTTTTTTGGTGGACGGTGGAATGCAACAAGAACATGATCTTATTTAAAACTAAACAGATTGGTTGAAGTGTTTTTTTTTATTAATTAAAACGAGTGCTCTAGTCGCCATCATTCTATTTAGTCTCGATGAAATCATAATTTGATCGAATGTTTTACATAGTTGAGGCTGGGGATTGGTTTGTAATGTGTTCGGTGAGGGATCGGGTGTTGTCTTGTTGCACAACGGCTTCCGAGCCAAGTACAAGATGCACTCATCAATTGGTGGCGCCTTGCAATTTTACCAGATTTTTAAGTGACTATCGCCAAGAACCATGTCAAAGACATTCCCCAAAATTCGGATTAAATGTTAGGAAAAATCTTGGTCGGTTACGGTTAGCGGATAAGGGAGATCATTTTTATTAAAATATTTTTTAATACTTTTTTTAGTTAAAATTTTTTTTTCAACATTTCATATCGTGGTTTTAAAATAAATTGGATTGTGTCGCAACTTTATTGCAAGACGCCGGGAAAAGTACCTCATTACACAATCAAGATTTTTGCCGCGCGCAGTTTTCGCGACCGCATTTTTTAAAGGTACATTCCATTGACCAGGTAGTCGGCGTCGTGGGCGTAGGGCGAGCGGCCACGTCGCAGCCGTCGCCGCACCATGCGCAGGCGGCACCCGACCAACACCAGCAGCAGTCCGGTGATGGACAGGCCGAGGGTGAGGGCGAACACGGCGCCGTTGGACTCGGACGAGCGCTCGGCGCGGTTCACCTCCACCTCGGCCAGACTGACCTCCACCCGATCGACCCGCGACTGAGGTTTGACCACCACGGCGCCGCCACCGGTACGCAGGACTGATCCGGCGGGACCGGACGCCGCGCCAGCTTTGGGTGAGCCGGGTGGCTGGGCCGACTTGGGCGGCGGAGGAGGTGGCGGTGGCGGTTGGTTGGTGCTGTGGCTGTTGGGGCTTTGGACTCGGTGAAGGTCGCTGCCCTTGTTGATGACCACGTGGTTCACTTCTGAGCCGGGCAAGTGCAGAGAAATAAAAAGAAAACAATTATTCAATATGTATTCCTTTAGGTGACTTTTAGTTCCTTTAGGTCACTTTAAAAAAAAAAAAATACTGTTCAATTTATCTTATAAAAATAATAATTTAAATAATAATGAAAAGAAAAGCCACAGTTCAATTTTGAAAATCTAGCTATTTGAATCAAGCAAATATTTTAAGATTGTGGGAACTTGGTAAGGTTTCTTTACTCTTTCTTATTACGTTTTAAATATTTCACCAGAATCTATTAGCGGCTATCCGTAAGAAAATCTTGAGGCGCTCTTGCAGATTTTTTTTAAAAATTTCTCATGACGAAGCACGCAGTCGACCAACCCGAAGGTTTCAGGAGATGTGGAAGTGAGATATTCACAATATATGAATTGAAATTCGGATTTTATGAGGCCAAAACTGACAACAACGAAAAATTCAAAGAAAAAATATCTGACCAACGGATAACTCAGGGTTTCCACTCGTGACTAGACAAAAATTGGAAACCTCAAAACGATCAATTTTTTTTTTGTAAAGTTAAGGGCAAAGCAATTAATCGAATGATACCTAAATTCGGGATTCTATAATCCGGATTCGGGTTGCTGTTCTCGCCCATCGGCGTCATTCTGCCTTCGCCGGCAGTTTGGGGTGTCCAAAATTTGTTGGGTTCTTCTTGGTCGTAGACTGGCTGCCCAGCAACCGGCCCCTTGTCATATTCTTTCATGTGGAATAAATAGTTAAGAGCAAAGCTAATTAAACACCGAAATATGCGCTCGAATCGGGGAAATATTTTCTGGCATCAATTAAAATAAAACAAAATTGACCCAGCACACAATCACGGTAGAAATTCTCACATACTTGGTCGGGCTGGACTGTCTTGCGGGTGTGGTGGTGGCGGTGGTGCTTGCTGCTGATCGTCCATTAGAGGGAGATTTGGATGCCGCTGGGGTTCTGCGAAACCCGCTTGTTGAGCCGAGGCCATATTCGTGTCCGAATATTGACCGTTTCTTTGGTAACTGAGGCGATAGAAAATTAATTATAAATTAAACTTAATATGCTAATTTAAAAAGTGCACATTCTATAACCAAAGCAATTTTGGTTAAATAAGGTGCACTTTTGCCTACACAATGTGATCAAATGAAACGTGTAAAAGCGCAATAACAAAAATAGTTCTTGAGCTCTCGATCTTTTTTTTTAATTTTTATCTCGATGATAACATTAATTCGAATCACTTCAGCTGTAAGACAATGGGTGGGGGGAAGGTTGTGTATTCAAATTTACCTTTCGTCGTATGAGTTCTGGTTTGCCGCCCAGTTGTTGATTGCACCGGTTTGACCGTTCGGGGCATGGTGGCTTTGTGCCGGTTCACGGGCTGTAAAAGTAGCATTGACGACATAAAATATTGTAATACACTCGTTTTAGACATGTTAAACATGCTGAATAAATCAGTCAAATAATGATAGAGGAAAGTAACTTCTCTAGTTTATGGCGTCGTAAATCAAGCTCTCTTTTTTTCGCGCAATAAACATGGGTGATTATGCAAATTTCGGGGGGAACGTGTTCATCTCTTTGAAATCATTTCTAAACCTCATTTTTGCATTAATTTGTCATTCAATTTGATAATCGTGTTGTAACATCTAGTTAAAGTTTTTTGCCAGTAGTTCGTTCAAGTAATTAATTACAAAATTCAAGGTTAAATAGCAGAATTCTATATTTTTTTCTGGTGATATTATTCCTTAAAAAAATCTTGTGGTATTTTTTATTGTCTGATGAATATTTTGCGTGGAAATAAGCAATAAGTAAAGAGCTCTGTTCACCATCTTGTGGGTAAGCGTTGGCCTGGGGAACATATTCCGTTTCCGCCGACGATTGGTAGCCGCCGCTCTCATAGTTACGTTCTCGGCCGAAATTTCTTGTACCGGCACCGAAGCGACTGTCTGCGGCGTTCGGAGCCAATTTTTCGGCATGGGCGCTATCAAAGGACGGCTGTGACTGGTCATAAGTATCCCCGTAACGTCTAAATTTGAAAAAAAAAAACTTAAAATACTGTATACATACAGACATACAGACTTAAAGTTGAATACATATGCGTTTTTGCGGCATGGGCCTGAATTTTTAAATAAAACACCTAATCATAACGCTGTACTTTCAATGATCCATTATTTTAATCACTCATTTCATTGCGCTATTAATATAAAAGTAGTTTAAATATATAATTTAATAATTTATTAAATATTAATTTATAATTCAAGTTCAAATAGCATGCTTGACTACACGAGCACGATTTTGGAACCCGACTATGCATTCATGTTCGGGGAGCGATTTATTCATCCAGAATATAAATAAAAAATTATGGTTTGAAATATCTAACCTTCCCGAATCGTCGACAACTTGGTGAACTTTCTGCACGTCCTGAACGTTGACCGATCCCACATTGCGTACGCCCTCTTGACCGTTCAAGTGGTTCTTACGTGGAAATGTTATCGCACCGGGGATCACCAGTGACGGATCTGTTAGGCGAAAGATGTCATACTGTTGCATTATACAAAAACAATATATATATTTATTTTTAATTTACAATCACTGCAGTGAATATCACTTCCTGTTGCTGTGACAATATGTTACTAGTTCATGGGATCGAATAAACTAGAGGCGCCGGTAATCGAACCCGGGATCGCCGCACAGCATTTTTAACGAATTTAATATTTAATGAATTTCATTATTGAAAGATCAAACCTTTAAAAGTTTGCCTGTCATCGCTGTTATACGAATGGGAGTAACTCGGCTGACCCTTGCCGCTGCGATCCTGATTCGCCGAGGCCTGATTGTATCCAGAGTGCTGCGATTCTCCGCCACTTCCCGTCAACGAATGCCCGATTCCGTCGGCACGCTGACTATCCGGATCATACTCGCTAGGCACTCCGTCGTAGCCGGCGTCTGGCCGGCGCATGTCCTCCGGCGGCAGCGGCCTCCGGTCCACGTGCGCGTCGTAGTCCTCCGCCTTGGCCAGGACAGTGCCAGACGGCTGCTGAGGCGCTCCGGCAGTGCCGGAGTCGGAAACAGCGGCAGCGGCGGCCCCCTTCAGCTCTTTCAGCTTCTGCTCGTGGTGGTTTTCCTCGTGCGGGCGAGGATTGAAATGGTGGAGAAGTGATTGCTGTTGTTGCCGTGCGGTGGCGCCAGCCCGTGGCGAGGCGACTCCGGCGTTGGAGGCGGCGGCAGAGACGTCGTCGGGTGGAACCTGCTGCGGCTCGGGCTTGCTGCTGCCGTCGTCATACTTGTCCGAGCCACCGTCCGCCTGTATCTGCGGCCGGTCTATCGTGGCCACTTTGGAGATCAGCGGTAGCGAGGTTGAGCTGGAGCCCGTAAGGCGGCGCCCATCGGCTGCAAAGTTTAGTAAAGGCAAAAAATTCGATTACAGTGGTTGATTCGCTTGGATCCTAACGATTTTGATTGGCTGTATAAATTCAGCCCTTGCTCACAGAGTTAAAACACACAAGTGAACTTTACGAAAACAAAATTTTCGGAGGTCGCGGTAGGGATTTGAACCCGCGTTTCGGACATGAAAGGCGAGATCCATTATGCCAACCATATCTCTCTACTTCATGTCGTGAGAGGTGAATCACTGAAATGAAATTCCAAAATTATATTGCTTCTATAAATATGAAAAATATGTCATGAATATGCAATTCAATTTGTAAATGTGTCAGGAGGATAATAATTTCTGTTTTTATTATCGAACATGCAATAAACAAACGCGTAGCATAAGTACAAGTATTCATTCTGTATATGTATACAAAAATGATGGTGCATTGTGATGCACTTAGAATATTTTACGTAACGGCTTTCCATCATCAGCTTTAATTACCCGTGCCTCGACGGTACGAGTAGAAACATGAGAACCAGGAAAATCGTGACCGTATATGCTTTCGTCATTTTTCCTGGTTCTCACACGTAATTAAACGGATTTATGTTATCTATCTACTGTATCATAAAAAAACGTATTGTCATTTGACTCGTCAGAGCATCTGAAAACACGGTGTTTATCATCCCTCGCAAGAAAAAAGTACGGTTGCAAAACCACCGAATTATTTTATTTTTATTTGCAATTTAATACATTTAATTGCAATCAATGCAATTTACTGTAAAAAAATTCAATGTTGCTTTCAAAACTTTGAAACCCTTCGCCATTTTTGATACCCATTCCGCTATGAAAATTTCATCAATAAGGTTAATAGTTTTAGGAGCTCTGATCGTCGCCGTACCTCAATGGTAGAGCATACACCATGTGCTTTCGGCGATCCTGGGTTCAATTCCCGGATTTGGCTTCCGTTAGTCGAACCCGAGGTACTGTACAATTGCTCAAGCGATAAGACAAGCGGTAAGAGAGGTACCGAATATCCCGTTATGATATTCACTTCAGTGATGACGATCATTGGCGGTCAATTAAAAAACAAAAACATTTTTTGTAACCACGTCTCGGGTCAACAGATGCGCAGTTTAGACCCGAACAGAGAGAGAGAGAGAGAGAGAGAGTAGCGGTCGTGTAGGGTGCTCGTGCCTTTCCCTCATTCACTATCTCGCGCGTCGCTCGTGTCGCGTAACCAGCCTTCCACCCCTCCCCTGACCTTCCCCTTCATCCCTCCCACCCCCCGCGGACAGCCCCTCCCTAGATGCCTGTATAGGTGAGATTGAGGTGATTTGCGAGAGCCACAAAAGAGGAGACTTTGGACGGGGCACGCAGCGTGGCGCGCACCTAGAGAAAATTGTCTCGCGCGCGCGTAGGCCAATTTTTGCCGGGGTCGTCGACCGATAGAGTCCTGGGCCTACCTGGTGGGCGGACTCCCTGAGTTCTTCACTTCGGTCGGCTCAACCAATATTGCGTAGGCAGGAGGCTGAAACAGTTTGATATCGGAGTTATTGATTGCCATCAGAATTAAATTTTATTTTAGTGACATTTTTCGAGCTGAATATTAATTTTACGGTGGTAAAAAAATCTGGTTTCAAATTTCATGAAGAATTAAAAACTGATTTTAACGACATTTTTCGAGCAGAATATTCATTTTACGGTGGTAAAAAAAAATTGGTTTCAAATATCCCATAATCAATAATGAATTAAAATTTCGAGCCAAAAATTAAATCGCTTAGTAAATTTATTTTTCAGAAATTTATCTCGTTATCGTTTATGATCGTTATTATAAATGAAAGGTTGTAATAAAATGTTGTAAAAAGGCAGTTTGTTGAGACTGAGCAATTCAGCGCGAGCCTTTAACACCTAAAATTGATCCTGTTGCCCTTGCCGAGGGAGTGCGCCCCCTCGCGACTGCCTGACTTCACAAGCACCCATAACAAAAAGTCCTGCGTCGGGAAGTGGCGGCTGTCACTCAATCCTCACTCCAGGCGACTGCTTCTTCAATTAGAGCTGTCCTCCCTTCCGCCTTCTCGCGACTGGCGCATTTCACACCTCAGCTCCATCTTGTTGATTAACCTTTTGAAGTGTATGACTAATAAACTCGGATTTCTAATATCACCTTTGATACGGATTTTTAAACTTTCCATGAAACTAAAGGCACTTGTGTCATAAATCGTTTTGAAAATTCTTGCAATAATGAATAGACCATATTGCAGATTCAATCGTATGTTTTAATATTCAATACTAGTAGAACCATTATCCGTGAACGTGTGTTTTCCCCCTTTTTAATTGAGATTACTGTCTTACTGTTCATTTCGACTAGGTTATTTCAGCTAATTGGCTGGGAGTAATTATAATTGAATTCACAAGATTTGAGATTTTAAAGCAATCGAATGATCTCAGAATTTATTTATTAGCTACAAGTTGCGTTTCACAAACAGTACCGCTGTCACACGCTGTAAGTGTGTGACAGCGAACACGCTGCTGTTGACCGCTGAAATGCAAATGAGAAATAAGCAGCAAAATACCATGACGTATTCATACATTAAGTAGTGCACCCTATCCTCATTGGGGTATTTTTTTAATCGCCGTTTAATTGGCAAAGGAAGAGGTGGGTTCGATGCCTCAAATTTATGCCTAATGAATTAGCAATCGGCCACCATGTGCTAATTACGATTAAAACACTGACTGTGCCAATAGAAAACATACGCCCACACACGCCTATGTCCACATGTAGGTCTACACGTACGTATTTACGTGGTTCAGAATTTATGCTAGACTGGTTTCGATGTTGCGGGCCAAAAGCGATGCCAACCATGACGACAAATACAGAAGTGCATCTTTGCACAGTAAATAGTCGTAAATGAATAAATATAAATACACAGTAAGTAGAGGAATCTCGTTTCGGCGTTCGAATGATCGCTAGGTGGCGATGTTCAATTTTATTTTATTTCGGTACAATTACAAGTCGAATGGCAAAAAAATTAATGACTCGTCGCCCAGTTGGCATTGCGATCGGCTGTGGTGTGGCGGTCCCGGGTTCGATTCCCGGCGCGGGTTCTTGTTTATTCGATCCCGGGGTACTGGCGAAATTGTGCCCGTCACAGATTGCTTAGTAATACGAGGGGTACACTAGAACGTCCCCTTGAGCGTTACACCAAATTGGCAGAATAAATTTGACAAAGTTCACTTAGTAAAAAAAGCGTGTTTTTTATGAATTTCCTTAATTATACACACTTCCCAATTCAAGTTTTTCAAAGGATAACCATGAAATTGTGCTTCTTTAAAGTGAGCGACAAGGAATATTCTGGTCCGTTTTATAAATTAAAATAGTTGGCTTAATTTGAGGGTCGCGCGCTATGCTCTGAATCGTCCGCATTGTTCTAATTTGATGCTAAATACAGGGACATCCATCGAGTTCCGTTTCGAAGGTGTCGATTTGCGAGCAAACAGGCGTAATCAGTGGAAAGCCGAATAGTTCGGTGCCCAAAAAAATGGCTTACATTCGCACACGCGTCAGACAATATTATTCAGATTTTCCCCCACATATTTTTTTTTTTGGGTAGCAGACGCAAATCTTAATTTTATTTTTTTTCGCAGCACGGTCGTGTGAGATCATCTAATTAAATATGTACTTTTGGGCGATCGTAAGCAACACCAAAACAAGTTATGAGCAATTCTACTGTAGTGCATAATTCATGCCAACTCAGATTGGACGCAGTATGCATTAGGTTTATTTGAAATGTTCAAATTAATTGAATACGATTCGTTGTAGTGTCGTAGTCGTGTGAGGTAGTAAAAATGCAAAATCTACCAGATTTGCGCAATAACATTTCTAATTATTAAGGAATGCAGAGAGAAAAGTGAGAAGTATAAATCTGACATTCCAAATTTTACCCCTCCGCCATCGCGAATCTGGCACTCGCACATAAAATAGGTCGACACGCAAACACGTGAATGTATGAAATAAGGTGAGCTTGTCTTTACAAGCGCATTAATTTAGTTAAAAAAATAATTTACCATGAAGCCATAAACCCATTGAAATGTGCGATATAGGAATGCGAATGGACCGTAATATCATCCTGAGACCCCTATGTGAAAGGCAATGTCCCCGCGAAAGGTTAAGTGGCAATTGCATCCCAGCTTGTAAGGAAAGAATCTCATTTTTGATTCTCCCAAGTCGGGTATAAATTTACCAATCACTTTTCTCGAAAATCAAGCAAATGACGTGCGTTTTGGTTGTTGGTCTCAAAAGGATCCGCCAGGCGTTTTTTTGCATGCTGAAAACAAAATTTACCTCAATTTGATATAAGAAACAAAAAATACGCGCAGGGCGAAGTGATACGAAATTATTTTCGTCCAGTCACTGCGTTTAAAAAAAAAACTCCTAAAAAATAGAATTTTTGATCGACGTTCACAGTACAATAAGTACATGGAAGTCGTTTGCCACGTATTCTACTTGTACTCGAATATATTGTGCGTGAGAATTATTACTTTTTCAGTAGCTCGCCTGTTCGAATGAAACACGTTTTCAATAACAGAGCGTCTTCAACAAAGTGGATTTATATAAAATACCTATACGTGGAACTCCTGGCATAGTTCGTATAAACAGGAGAAACGATTTCATAGACACGAACACTATTTTTGTCCTCTGTTGTGCGTAGTTGGCACTTTGCAGTTCAAGCTGACGGTATTTTTTTATCGCTAAAAAGGGCGACGAAATCGCAATGACTTAAACGGGGAGTCTGTGCACATGTACGAATACCAAGTGCAATTGATACAATATAATGTTCTGACAATTACCTATTGTGCGTCAGGGCCTTTTTTCTTGCGCGAATGAGATTTTAACCGTACAAGAAGCAAGTCAATTGAATTCATTTCTCTTTGCACACAGGCAACAATCGAAAAGTCAATCACACGTTGACAAAGTAGAAAGACAAAGTAGTTCAATGGAGGTGCTGATCGTTTTCTCCGAGCACCTACAATTGATCTAAATTACAGTGCCCGGATTGGAAATCTTTGAATGTGGTTTTTTATGTTCAGTTCACCGCGCCAATATTCTCCATTCGTCTAATCGAAGCGATTATTTAGTTATTTGCATTGATTGTGTGTTGTAGAATACGATTTGGGTGGTTGAACGAGGGGTGTAAATTGATAAACAGGTCGCGCGAAAAATGATTGGAAATTAAAACGCTTTTATTCTGATCACCATAATCTTGCATATGGTTTTATATTTTTTTCATGTCGTCAGCTTGTACTATTGATCTAAATTTTGATTTTAAGACAATTTCAGGTCGATTCACGCGGCATAAATTCTCGGAGCCTCGTTTTTATTTTGCAAAGACTCATATGAAATGCGAAAATTGTACATTAACCTATGTTTTAATATATTCGTCTTTTCAATATAATACACATGTATATCTTCTGCTATCAGTTCTCGGCAACTACAGCCGTCAATACCCCCAGCCTGTCCTGGGTTCATCGTTTTTTTATTTTTCATATGGAATGGTATTGGTTAATAATAACAGTTTTGCTCGAGCGCTATCTGGCGAGAATACTGGAGAACCTTTGCTTCGCCTGCCATCTATATTCTGCACTCGAAATAAAACGTTTCAATATACATGTATTTTGATTTTACAATACTTGGCGTCGAATTGGCATGTCGAGAGTCGAATGACTGGTGGCTATTGCTCTCAAATAACAACTAGGGAAACGACAAAAGCATTTTCGTCACTCTTTCATGAGGACAAATTGCTACTTTTGAGTCGAGCAGCGAACCGGTATTTACTGAAGAGGTCAGGAAGAGCGCATGTCACGCTTTTGAGCATCTTCGCGCAGACGATAAAGACGAGCCGACATCGCGAGCAAAAGAAAGCCCCACTTACCGGCAATGACACCGTGTTTTTACCATAAGAAGTTTTTTTATTTATTTACACGTGAAATTTCGAAGTCAATCGGATGTGCGCGCGTTGTAAATTTTAGTTAACCTGCTGCAGTGGCCGCCTCATGGTTCCTCACGACCGCATCTTAGTTTCAACAACGTCACCAATCTCGATGGAATTCGAATACGGAGACACACGCATGTAGCAGAATTTGCCCAGAAAAAGTATGTCTATAGAATGGGTGGAAAAGAGAAAGAATTTCACTAACATTCGTGTATTTCACGTGCTAAAAAAAAAGAGAAAAAAATGGCGCCGAGGCCTATATACTTGTGCATGGGTGGCGGTGCAGGGAAATTAACGCGTAAAAGGAAACCAGTGAAGCCTGGCCCCCCCAACCACCATGGCCGTCAACCGATATTTCTCGCGCAGGAAACCGTGAAGCAGAGAGTTGCTCGAAACTCCAGACCCCATTTCGTTGCCTTTTTTATTATTGCTATTTGGCTTCCACATCTCTTGGGACCCAAACGATGCCAAAACGGACCACTTTTTCTTTGATTCAGATAAAGTCTATTGCGTTAATGTGAAGTGGTAATATAATCATTTCATAAAACGATTTGAATGGATATTTTGACGTATCCAAGCAGAGTTACAATGTTCATCTTCGATAAAATCCAAAC
>JAUJYS010000682.1:0-21154 GCA_033995665.1 Melogona broelemanni
GGGGGGCGTTTGTAAACTTGGGGTTTCTCGCCACAACGAAACGGTTTCGTTTTCGAACGGTTTCTGAGAATCAACAGGGTTTATACTCACCTGGAAAGTCAGTTAAACTAATTGTGGTCAGGGGAAGTCAGGAAAAATTAAGGAAAATTGTCCAAAAGAAAAAGCCAGGGAAATGTCTGAACAATATTTTTGTTCTTGTTTTTGCTAATTTATTTATAGACTTTTATGAAAGTTAGGGAAATTATTTTTAGTCGGGTAAAAATCATCCAAAAGAAGAAAAAGTTAGATAAATTTCACAATAAAACTTTTATTTTTATTTTTAATCATTTTTCTGCAGTCTTTAGTTTATTCACAATTAAAAAATAGCGATACGCGCGCCCTTTCCGTACAAACCTTGAATAAAAATAAATAAATACATTTTTAAAATGCTCTGCGCCCCCCAGCGCCGATTACGATCGGTTACACCAGTGGATACCAGCAGCAGGTCCGAAATAAATAGTCGTTACGTGGACGGCCTAATCGGTTCAACCTTGAAAGTAATTCGAACCGAGTTGTTTTAATAACACAGCCAATTGTCACGACAGTCTTGGATGTCGTCGTGTTAACAGGGTCGTTTACGTCAGCTCCCATCTCATTTGTTGCTAGGGTGACGGCGAGTATGTTTGTTTAACAAGGGGCGGCGTAATGTCAAGGTTGTTTTGATTTGGGTGTCGCGGGTTATTGGCATTTTTGCAAACGGGACACGGCTACGGGAACCCTTGGGATGTGACAACGCCCCGCTAATGGATGCCTTCCTCCCTATTCCCCATTGGTCAGCTTCTGACCAATTGGGCCACACCTAGAGCACTAAGGAAATTGGTGAAAAACTTAGATTAAATTTATATCCACCAATTTCCAATGGAAATCGGATGCGAAAATTGAAAAATGGAAATTGATGAAAAACTCAACTTATATATTTTTTCAAATTTTTTCAATGGAAATCTGGTGCGAAAATGTCCATTTTGACTGTCTTTCAAGTTCGCCTAGTTGGTACCAATCTCTATCAACCATGTTGTGTGCCCAGATAAACCTTTTGGAACCTGCAGTGTTGGGTAGGAACTGAACGGAAAAGTTCCGCTCCTAGGAACTTGTTCCTTTTTTGAGGAACTTAGGAATACCAGACGCTAGGAAGGAGCTTTAGTTCCATTGTTTATGGAACTGGAACGGAAGTTCACACGTACAGGGTTCCTTTTGCCGTAACTTTCAATTTTCTACGAATACAATTTTCCAAAGTGTCTCGACTGCGGAACAATTTTACAGCATCAAACAGAATTGCTAAATATTTTGATCTGTGCTCACAAATGTCTATTTGGCGTCATCTTTAACGTAATCATAAATTTTGTGTCACTCGGCATCTTTTTAAATTACTTTTTAATCGAAGTGACGGAGAAGTTTTAGGTTATTTTAAAAAGGAACTAGTAACGGACAGATTCCTTTTAAGTTCTATAGAAACTGGAACGGAAACTGGCTCAGTTTGTCATAAGAGGAACGGGAACTGGAACGGGTTCATTTTCAAAATGAATGAACCCAACACTGCCGAACCTGTTGATTTCCTCTTGACGTTGAACCACTGACTGGTATGGGCGCTCATAGTATATTGACTTGTTTGTTGGTCCCCGCTGCGCGCGCATTTACATTGTACACTGCTTTTAATTACATCCAATATTGAATGAAGGGGAGGGGGGGGGGTGCGAAGACATATTTCTCCCGCGTAAAGACCCGGCATTCGCAAACCGAAAGCACCAGGCGAATACTGAATCGCGCTATTAAATTCGTAGCGCCAACGGGGCGCAGCTTAAGACTTTGAATGTCAATATTTGGCGCGAGCGTTTCTGCTTAATTCGTCGATCACTTATGATTCAGATTCGGTAAACACTGGTTGGCGGTCGCACTGCTTGCTGCTCAATCAAGGTGGCGCCATCTGTGCTGGAATGCCAATAAAGATGGTAGAAGCTCTCCCGTCTTGTTCAATGTTTGTTAAGATGAGTGCGCAATATGTGTTGGAAAATTTCGCCGATAAAATTAAATTATTTGAATTTTTTTTAATTTAGAAGCTTACAAACGTAATCGTCTCGAAGCCACTTCAGGGGACGACCTGGTAATTTGGCTAGTCTAGGGTTCTGATCTAGGAAGGCATCTTTAACGTGTATCTGAGAACGTACAGACACGTGTCAAACGCCTTGACATCCAAACCGAATGAAGACGCGTCTCCAATTTCTCTCGTTCGATGATCTCCGTAGGTCTCAGTCTGGAATCGAACCCGCGATCATTGAGCGAACACACTAACCACTAAGCCAAACGGCACCTATGGTAGAATGACTCGAGGATGATTCGGTGACGTTGTAATAAACAATTAATAGTGTGGGGTTTTACCGCACGCGGTTTGTCATACTTTGAGGCGGCCAATGTCACTTAACAATTTTCCGTTTAATTGTGCAATTTAGGCCAAGATCTGGGTCAAAACTGAATCTTAACTGAGTTAGACGTTGCGCTGCATGTTGGAGCAACTGTTGCTTATAGAACGATGTTCGGAAAAAGAGCTTCTGGCATTGGACGTTTTGGCGGCGATCAGACCTTTGTATGGCCACAGCTGTCAGTGCGTCCCGCATTAATTTCAAGAGATTATTATTTATTCCGGTTATTTTTTTACCCGCGCTTGTTATACAAGTCCTGTCCGCGGTTATCGTCGATTTTGTTGATTGATGCGGTGATTGCCGCTGTTGCTCGATCTCGCTCTCTATCGCTCCTGAAGAGCAGTGCTGCTGGTGAGCGGGACCGATGACAGACTGGTCTCGGTGGCTGCTGCTGCGGCATCGAGAGCGAGGTGGTTTTTGATGTGGCCGGGTAGTCGGTGGACGAGACTCGATTGGTATCGACGAGGATTGTCGTCGTAGTGTGTGGTCCCGGTTTTTGGCACGTGTTGGACGGGGTTGGAGCCGTGCCCGGCCCGTGGATTAACTGTGTCCGGCGGTGGTCAGTCGTGGTCGGTGTTAGCTGTGTGGTTAGTATGTGGATTTAGGTGCCGTGTTTGGCTATACCGGTTCTGAATTTTTGAATTGTTCGGTTTAATATCTGGCATTCTATGGATTCAGATTTTCTATTAGGAGGATTAAAAAATATATCTTTTCCGTTTTCTTTATCATGTCTGACATTTCTTCATCTTTTTAATCCGTCGACTCTTTTTTTTTTTCATCTGTGAAATTTCACGATGATTTTGTGGTCTTTGACCAATTTATCCGGAATCGTATTTCGCCAATCCTGGCCAAATTGCGACCTTTTCTATCGTGAGACACTGCTTCAATATTTCGCTCATTCAGACCATTTCAGTTAGGATTTTTTGTGTCGTCAGTTTTTGCTCCTGGGGATTTTTTTAGAATTTGTGCTTCGGGTTTCTCTTTTCGTTGTCGCGTCTATGAATTCGACAATCGACATTTAAAATTCCAATTGTTTGACACTGATGTATAAAAGAAACATTTCCTTCCTCGTACGGCCGATTAAAAAAATAAGAAGAAAAAAATCGCGAACGGGTTTGAACCCTGGAACGCCCGTTTTTGAAAACCGCCTTTCGCCGATTCCGCTGGTACTGGCTATTTCTGGATCCCATCGGATTTTACAAACTTCTGCGATTTTCCGAGCAGATTAAAAACGGTTTCGTACCAATACGTTTTTGAGACATTTACGACGATTTTTCCGCTAACGCCTACCGGGATTCGAACTCCGGTTCATCAAGATTGGTCGCGACTTACCCAACGCGATTCCATATTTTTTGGTACGCTTGTTTGTGTGTTAACGATGCCGGATTCGTCGAATATAACGCGCTGAAATTACCCGTACCCGATGTTATTAGCGACGTGGCTGTCGAATTGTCCACTTGTGCTGTGCACCTACTACCCCGGCTGTCACAGTTGTGGAACGGGCGATTTTTCCCCCCATCGACCGCGATATGTGCACCATCGTTGCGCGTTCTGGTTAATTTCCGACTGACTCGTGCAGACGTGGTAGAATAACATCTGCACGTGAATTGTGCTGGGAGTTTATCCGTCGCTCCTGTTGTTCGACCGTACTGTTGTTGCCCGGCCACCATGTATCGGTTACGGCAATACGATTTCTATACGGTGGAGGTAAGCGTTTGGAGACTGGTTGTTCACTAGCTGATTGTTTTGATTTAATTGATGTATTGATTGCACTTATTAAAACGCGCGAGCAGATAGTGGGGGGGGGTAGAAGCTCATGGTAAAATTAGATCATGCTTTTTTAGCCAACCGGGAATTTTAGGTTTGAACCAGGGCCGTTTGGGTTATTTTTCTACTAGTACCCACAGAGTTTTTTCTTCACGATTCATTTTATTCGTTGGGAAACGTGGGTAATGAAATTTGAAAAAAAAAAGTTGGGTTTGTGTTGTGTTATTCGTATTTTAAAAATCGTTAATCCGCACGAATTGAAAAGAGTAAGTTTACGAACTTTGAGAGCATATTGGTACATTTTTAATAAATCCTCGAGAAAATGGAACAGTTCTAAATTCAAATTTATTCATGTATTAGTCTAAAGATGTCTAGGATTTGGAAAAAATATATATACTGTACTTAAGCATCTGATTCGACATGCAGGGCATCTGATTCGAATAAATGAATGGAATAGCGGATGCCTAAAACAGTCGAAATTAAAAAACAAAACAAATAGAGCGTCTAGAACGATGGTTAGGATGTCTTTTAGTTTAAACGATTAGAGAAAACGTGATTCGTTACAGCGCCTCTGTTCGTCTTAGTTTCCGGCGCTGTACCGGGCAACGTTTTTCCTAATCGATCGAATTTATTATTTACAAATGATTAATATACGAGTATACATCCATTACGAATGATCACTTCTCCATCCATATCAAATCATTGTTTGATTTGATGTCGCTGTCGTACATGCCATAGTCGTGTACTACCCATTCGAAACAAGAAGTTTTTTGCGGTTACATCACTTTTGTACCGGCCGAATTAACAATCACGGACCCCGCCTGATCTTCCGTTATCCTGACAACCTCCCGGGTTCACAACCAGTCGTTTCCCCGGTCACGGGGGAAGGGGAAGGGTGCGTTTTAACTTGTACATCACACACACACAATGTTTTCTGTACACATATCGATGAGCGAGCGGTTCAATCTTAGCGCCTTGATGGGGCGGGGAGTGTAACAACGGTGGCGGATCGGTTAAACCACTGGGTTCGAAAGATGGTTGTCGGGGTTAGGTTTTATGTCTTGCGGTGCCTCGCTTATCCTCCAGAGACCAGGGTCTAACATTTGACCAGATTTACTGGTCGTCATCGACCAGTTTGTCAGGGGAAAAACAGGTTTTTGATGAAAGTTTTTTCTCGGTATACTTTTTTTTTTAATTTGTGGGTTGGGTAACTCATTTGTCTCAATAGACCCGCCAGGGTGTAGTTTAAGCTGTTTAATTTCTTCTAGGCTTCATACCTAGGTGGTATGGATATTTTACCTGTACCGGTAATGGCATGGGTCCCATGGTTTTACTTCCACTCCGTAGGAAGATGTACGTACGAATTTATATCGCCCGATATAGTCCTGAAGTTTCGGTCGGAAATTGACAACTCGACCACTCGATCAATCGGTCATTATTGCAATGGCCCTCCCAAGTATACACTTTAGATATGCGAATCTCGTAGACGGGTCTCAAGAGGCTATGCGGCCCCCTGGTGGCCAATCTGATGCACACTGTGGCGTGCGCGCATATTTATGAACGCGTTATCTCGATTCAGCCTTGCCCGGGCTCCGCGCTGTTACAGGAACGAGGATGGTAATTGCCTCCTGAGAGAGGCCGGAAAGCGCAATCGTCCTAGATTTTCTGGATTATTCTTTGAAGAAAAAAAAATAGAAACAGTCCTAGATTCCGAGCGCCGCTTTGTTGGACCGTGATTCCGATCCATCAAACAAAATCAAATTAATAATATCGCACTTCGATACTATCGTAAAACGATGGTGATGTATAAAATACACGCAGAGACAGATATACTCGTAGATTTAATTGAGAAAACCGATTAACTATAAATAAAATCAGTGGTATAAAATCCGATTGTTAAAGACACTTTTAATATGTCCTTCTGCTGCACCTGACAGATAAAAAGTGTTTAACTATCGGACTAATTTTAACTAATTTTATTTATATTTAATTGGTTTTCTTAATTCGATACTATCGTTGGAAATGAATTTGCCTTCTCGTGGGATGACCTGGGGTTGCAGGAGGATATGCTGTAACCCTGGCAACAGGGTGTTATAAAGTCAGGTTTGGTGCCATCGTCTGCCTGTCTGGTCGCCAATAGACAACCGGCTTCCAGTTCTTTTGTAGCGGCTTACCCGCCGAGTTCTTAGAAATTAGAAATTATTGGTTTCTGCAAAAAAAAAAATCTGATTTCTTTTGACAATTCGGTGAGCTGGTTTCTACATATCCAATACGTGTAATTGGGTTTCGCTGGCTTGTTTTCTGTAACCGCGGTTTGTTGATTCTGAAAAATCGTACATATCGATAATCTAACCAGTAACGAAATAATATTGACTCACATTTTAACAGTTGTTTCGCACTCATATTTGCTGATATTTGCGAGGCTGTTGTACGAGTCTTCTCTTAGGTTTTTATGGTAAACTGAATACGTTGACGTTTTATTTTAAGAAGAAAAATTAGGTTATATCGTTGACAATAAAGTATGGAAACGGCAATATGTGGTTAAATGCGGTTTTTATGGTTAAAATTTGGTTAGTGAATATATTTAATTACAATATTGCGTGGATAATAATTGTTGTACAAGTGCATACATGTCACAGTTTTACTAATACTGCAGAATTAAGCGCGTATTAAGAGATGTTTGCCATTTGCGATTCGATCGATTTTCGCTTCTTGTAGCTTGTTCAGTGAAGCTCTAACACTCTAAAACACTCTTAAACTTCCGATTAAATGACTGTTAAACTAAAGGAATTGTCGAAATTGATCCGCCTCGCTTTAAAAAAGAATCGTTTTAAATTATTTAGTAAAATAATTAATTTTGTGCTGTATATTTCACTTTTTCAAGTAGAATCCTGCAAAGAACGAGTTTTATTTCGATTGTGGCGCGCTCTGCCGGGGATCTACAATATTTGCTCAGTTGTTGTAAGCCCATTCGCTTTTTCCTGCGAATGACGGGCTGCTCATGAGTGGCAACTGCTGGTTGCAGAGAGTGTGGGTGGAACGGGGGAGATGTGTATTGATGCGGAAAGATTTTGATCTCTCGGATTGCCTTATTCTGTCTCTTTGTGTGCTCGCCAGTGTGTAATCAATCACCGAGTGTAAATAGCGGCCAATGTGTGTTTGGTCCCATACGTAAGCATTTATTGAACTTTGGGACGTTTGTGAGCCGGGAAAAACCGTGTGGGCGCCCGAGTGGGTAGAGAAAACGAAATGGTTAGTTTCGTTACGAAATTGGTGCCGGCTTTGCATTATGTTTCCTGATGGGCGGGCCATTATTTATGCAGGAAATGAAAGTTTGTTTTTCAGCGTCGTTTATTTGGCCGGGTCTAATCAAATGGCCAGTTACGAAAGCGATCATGGCGAATTTTCAAGAGTGATTCCACAGGGTCGCATTGACCATGGGGATTCGTAAACGGTTTGTAGAAATTCAAATTGGCGCGTGGCAAGGTAGAGTCCGCTGGTAGTGAATGGATTCCTGCGAAGTATAAGAGGTAGTACATAATCTCCAGTAATGATATTCACTACTGTGATTGCTATCATTTATTGCCAAAACAAATGCAATGGTATAATTTGGTATATTAAACTTAATGATAGTGTTGGAAAACTTGGCTTTAAACTTGATGTTCTTTCTGTCAGTAAATTTTAAACTTTTCCTGTTATCATATTTTTGAAATAATTAAATATGCAATATGGAAAGGCTATTCGGTTACAGATTTTTTTATGATCTCGAATAACTGAATTTGCACGCAAATAGGTGAAGAGAACTTAGAATATGCTGTACCTTCTTCGCTTGTGCTCATTTAATATTCACTACTGGCTATTTATCGATATTGAATAAACTACTGTATCTGTTGCGTGAATTTAATATCGGTAAAAATAAAAATAACAAAGCCAGAACAAGACTGGGGCTAAGGCCGACTGTGCTGGCGGGGCTCTACGAACTGCTTAAAGCAGGAAAAACAGAACAGACCTTTCTAAAACATAAGAATGTGTCGTTCTGAGAACGAAATAGACCCTTACCTTAGCATCACGGCTCCATCAATTTGAAAATATTTTTTTTAACCAACATGTGTTCCAGGGACGCCGGCGTTTCGACATAATTTCAATGTTTCGTCAGCCTGTTTACGCATGTTGCTACACCATTTTGTGTTAATGCGATGCTTGTGATCATTCGTGATAGATTTGTGTACAACTCTCGTTTAATATCGGCATTGTATTGATCAATCTATTTCTGTTTCGGCCACAATTGCCAGATTAAATAGCTTTCGAATCACTCATCGATTTATCGGCTGTGTTTTGATCGCCTAGCTAGTAATCGCCACTTTTATCCATATGTCTAAAAAAACACCCTGTAAAAGCACTTTTGATTATCACTCGTCGATGTTCTTCCTCCACTGTACCTCGTGTTGCCCCCTCACCCACCCAACACCACCACCACCGCCCCATGACACACACGGGTGAAATCTCTGATGACATTGACAAGAAAAAAATAACACGCTCGTTGGGCGATTAATAAATATAGGTTATGTTTATATTGGTGCGTTTACGCGATAAGTGAGCACGCTGGATAAGGTTCGGTAATGTGGCCACTAGATGGCGACGGTGGTACCATCAGGTGTGTGTATTGAGATGGATTATCGATCGGCTGTTTTACCATTGGAATGTTGGCATTGGGTTTCGTCGTGCTATTTAAGAATGGCTTAAATACTTTTGGAAGGCGGTGGTTACCAACTTTTCTCTGCCTGATTTAATTAGGTTTAGGTGGTGGGGTAGCAGAGGTTGTCAATCATGCGGTGATTTGGCATTGAGAAAGTTTAGAGAAATTTTGACAGTGTTACATTTGCATATAGTTGCCGCAAAAGTAACCGACTTTCAATTAGATTGCATGTCGGTCCTAAAATGAACTTGCCAATGGATAATTTATTTATTTGTTTTGTTACGTCTAAATATTGTACGGTTAAAAATTTATTTAAAATTTGTTTGTAAGGTTTGAGAATTGAAAATTGTTAAAAGGCCAAATTACTTGCCGAGAGGAGACTATTTTTTAAGGGTGCGAAATTTAAAAGAAATGGGGGGAAAATTGTATCCTACAGAAATGTACATGTAAATATTTGATTTCGAAGATTGTAGTGAATTAGCATTTAATTTTCATACTTTATCAAGTCTACATATTTTTTACTGCCTGTATGAATATTAATACAGGTGATTTCGTACCCTCGTTTTGCTATGATGATATGGTAGGGGCATATTTTCACCAAAACCCGGGAATTGAACCAGAGACTGTCTCACCACAGTCGGTTGCACATCACCCGACGAGACAATATTAGTACAGGCCACAACGTCGTTCATACAAAATTGAAGCAACCACAAATATAAATTGTGATCTTAAATTACTGGTTTAATTTGTACGAATGATGACTGTAAGTGTGTTTCAGTCTAACTCGCACGATCATTTTAATCAATTCTTTTTTTATGACACTCGGCTTTGCTGTGCTTCTGCTCTGTTTTGTTCGATTTTAAATTGTTACAGGCGCTCTTCTTTATTTCTTCGATTGGCAAAAATTAAATATCGACATTCGAACACCGATTCGAATTGCCCTCCTGGTTGCCATTAAAATTTTTATGAGCAACACAACTGCTGCTGCGTTACTAAAGTGCGAGGGAGAGCCTTCGATCCCTGCCCTCATCTCCTCCCCCAGATCAGTCTGGTTTCAGTCGCATTGTTTTGCGAGGCTCGACTTTTAATGACCGGGCACGTGCCATATTGGGGTGAAGTTGAATACCTCCGCCCCCTACTCTTCGATCCCGGACATCCCGGACCCTGACCGAGCACCTCACACGAAGTCCTGGAAAATGAGTCAAACGCGCATTTATAATCGGTGTCCCATTCAGGTGTGTTAAGATGGGTCCAGACTAGTATGAAATCCGCGTATCAGATCATAGTATCGTATCAATTTTTTTCCTAACTCCAGTTTCAAAATGATGCAAAGATCGGATAGGAGCTGTTCCTACCAACAATCGGTATTTTCCCCTTAGGGATGACGAGTGATGATACGCGAAAATGATACACGCATTTGATACAAGACCAAATATCCTCAATTGAATTGGTACTAGTCTGGTCTCATCTTTATATGTTTCGAACATATAAAATCAGGTGATGGCGGTTTGGACGAGTATAATCCAATTTTCTCGTCAACAGTTTTGTGACTCTTGCGTCTTGTCTGCGTTTTTACACCCTCTGCTCCACGCTACTCGCACACATTAAAGCGTATTTTATTTGCACTTGACTTGCATTTTCATGTGTGGGTGGGGGGTTCTGTGTGCGTGTCTGTGCGTGGATGGCGTTCACCTGCAGAGGTCGCTTCGATCGTTTAGTGCTTCGTCGATTGACTTATCTGCGCGCGTTCGCCGTCCACCAGAGAGACCCGAGACCGGGAAACTGTTACACGGGATTTACATTCGAGTTCGGCGCTCGTCGAAACTTTTTGTTTGGCGACCAACTTTTACGAATATTTCAAGAAATCCGAGCAAATAAAGCTTCCCGAACAAGATTCTGCCAACTCCAATAATCCATTTTCACGTGAATAGTTTGTAGAAGTTGGTCGGCAAGCAAAGATTTGTCGAACAAAAGCTCTAATGTACTCTAATGTAATGTCGGGTATTACTGGGATTTTTCAACCAGGATTTCTTAACATCCTTCTTCAGTTGACGTTTTATTGTCACGACTCGTTGTAGATCAGTCAGGATTGCCAACGACTGCGGTGTGGCGTTCTCTGGTTCGATTCCCGGTGCGGGCTCTCGTTTATTCGATCCCTGAGAGCACTTTTTTTTTGGAAAAAAAACACGTTCCTTTTAATTGTTTTTGCATCTTAGCCGATCATTTAAATGCGTCTTAGCCAACTTAATTTCTAATCTTGAGAATCTCCGTTAGCGATTCCCCTATTTTTAATTTGAAGATTATTTCTAACAATTTTTGTTTTATTATTATTTTTATTGGGGAAATTACCCTTACCGTAGTGAATATCACGGCAGGAGATTCTGAACCCTTCGTGTTGCTTAAGCAATATGTGAACAGTACCATTTTTACCAGTACCCCAGGATCGATTATTATTATTTTTGAGACTCCATTTTTTATAAGCAGTTACGAGTGCGATTGGAAAGCTAATGCTTTTTTTTTCGCATAGGCGCGCGTGGTGAGCTTATGTACTACGGAACTTGAGGTCTCACGAGGATATTCCAGCCACCTCTAGACTAGTCCTGTAACTTTTGCCTCTCGCGGCGCTTCCCAATATTCCGTTGTCGCGTGTCACTAGACTACGGTGTGCTTGGAATGGTGGTTGGTGATGGTGAATATTGCAAGTGCAAGACCCGTTTCTTTGTGGGAGGAAGAAAATAAGTTCTACCACATTTTCTTTCGTTGGATCATCGTGATTTCCGGATAGTGAGCTGATTTTCGCCTAGTGTATTTCGCGATTAGTGAGAAATTTATTTTCCGTTTGCGCGTGACATTTTCCGTGTCCCGTTTGAATTCCTGGGAAGCCACCAGTTACCAGGCCAGGTAAATATTAGAACGTTGTTGATTGTCAGTCTGTGATTCAACCTTCCTGCCATATGTGCCAGATATGGTTGAAAACACTCTGGATATTGAATAATAATTCTAGAATGATTTAAAAAAAAAAGTAACTGCTTTATGGATTTTCATGGAAATTAGGTGAAATAATTATCCAGTCATTTCTGAGCATCTTTTAATTTTTTATTTCAATTTAATTCGAAAAATTGGAACGCCAACGACGAGATGGCAGTTCAGTTGCCCCTCCCCCTTTTTTAAATCATTTTTGGAATTATTGTTTTCGACCAAATAATATTCAAAATTAATACTTCTTAATAAATTGAAAGGTTTCCAAATTTGTATATACCTGTGAAAGATGCTCAAGGAAATGTACGGCCATTGACAGACAAAAAAGGGTCGTTCATTCAAATCCATCCAGCGGTTCTTATTTTATTATTACGAAAACCGAAAAATTAATTTGTTTCTATCGTGCGAATTGATATTTAGTTTTTCCTGATTTTTAATGGTTTCGGATAATTTGAATTTTAATTATTCCATTTGAAAACTTGTCAAACTAGTGGCCGGGTTTACCCAGGATTGTGCAATCCATTTATTAGTTAAGATTCGTTTGAAAGAAACTTTGTTTCTTCCAAATGCTACTTGTAAATTGCCATTGCGTCACGATGGCATCTCATCAGTTCGACTTCTCCTTAAGTGCTCACTAAAAAACGACCTAAAACCATTGAAGTATACGCTGACAATAATTAGAAAGGATGTTTAGACTCGTTGGACACTGTCTCGGACTCATACACAACATGTAAAATGGTTGAAAGTTTTGATCTTGCATATGAAGTGCCTATCATTGAAACACATAATGTTAACTGTGTGTCTAGAATACAGCCCTGAAAAATGAGTTGGGGAATACAGGGTCTGTCGTTTGTCTTCGGCGAATGGCGACCTCGCAGTGATGACTACTCCACACAATGGACGTTATGGAAATAGGAGTACGAACATGGAAATGAATTGCACTCTGACCTTTCTGCTGTTCGGATACGTGCGTCGAATGGGCTTATTTACGCGTCGTCGTTATTTGTACATGTTACTGGATGACCTCTGAGCGTCTTTTGGGGGTTGCAGTTATATCCTTTCTGTCGCAATTTATTTGAATAAATCGTGGTGGCTGTAGACTTCGCTGATGCTGGCAATTTTTATACGATAGCTCAGTGGTGAAGCATAATCTTTGTGTGCGGCGATTGCCGCGAGCCCGGGTTCGATTCCCGGCTCGGGCTTTCATTTTCGATCCCAAGATACTGGTTAAAATTCCAATCCACAATCCTAATCTCACAAATTGATATAATCCCTTGGTGCGGTAATTTCTTCATCTATATCTAAATTTATTTAAAAAAAATCTCTTTGACTGTGTTTTCAAAAATAAAAGCTACCGTTTGCTGGTTCGTAATATCGATATACACTTGTGTATTTTAAAGTAAATGTTGAATAAGATTTGGAAAATGCATCTAGTTGACTTGTTTTTTTTTATTTCCTATCACTGTAGTGAATATCACTGTAGTGAATATCACGAGATATTTACCCTTCGTGTAACTATGACACTGTTAGAAAGGCACATTTTTCACCAATCCCCCGGGATTGAATAAAAGAGAGCCACCCCCGCACGCCGAGAATCGAACCAGAGACCGCCTGCACCCGCAGCAGGTTGCAATATCGACTGGTCTACCATTTTTAATCGTGTTGAAATTTTGTGCGAGTCTGTCCCAGTTATGAATTCTCTGGAAAATTTAAAAATCAACTATCGTCACTCGCATACACTCGGCAGCAAAATTTGTGCCGGCAAGAGCTAATGTGGTTTGCATGGGCGCTCTTATCCTCAAGGTCACGATTTCTCATTCGCCGGTGCCGAGGTTTGATGGTGGGAGCCCGCGGGGGCGTTATCAAATTCAGAGACCGATCGAAAGACCTTTGGCATGTGGGGGCGTTATAAATTTATATTTCCAGCTGGAAGCACTAAACTGCTGGGAATGTTCATTTTAAAACGCCCCCGAAAACCAAAAACATTCGAAATAAAATAGCATCTGTCTATTCGTTCAATCTGCCCTCCGAATAAAAACCGCCTGTTGCTAGGATTATGGCCGACTATTGTTTTCGTCGATCAAGGCGCGCGCGCTCGCGGGATATACCCGGTTGCTGCCTTTTTTATGCAGGACCACTAGCTTCTCTGATTTGCATTCGGGGTCGCCCTGCGCCTGTCAAAAACCGGTGTTCTAAGCACATCGCGAAATGCTTTGTTCGCGACCAGCGACAAAGAAATTGTACGGAGTCGAGGCAGTGTTCGCTTTCGTGGACGATTTCGGGCATAGTTTTCTCGTCGTGGTTGTTGTTTGGCGACCGGTGACAAAGAGTTGTATAGAGTCGAAGCCGGACACTTATTCATGCTTGTGGGAGATCGAATTGTATACATGGTGATTCAGATAATAATGTTAGTTTGTTATTGAGGGTCTTTTAACATTCGATTTACTAGACACTTGGCAGTTGCAATCAACGTTTTAAATTTTCTGCCCTAGACGTCGTATTTATTAATGATAGTTTCTATCGAAAATCGGACAATTGTAAAAATCTATTAGTTTGGTATCTAATTTTGATTGAAGAGGCAAATTTGATAATTAAATCATTGAAGGGGAGGGATAAAGAAATAAACTGAATGATTGCGGCTTTGCAAATGTTCCGATTTCGCCAGATGCTTCGATATCACTTCAAATAACGATCTCACGATTGAATTTATCGTTTTTGGTCGTCCAAACGCCGATCTGACAGTTGTAAGTACATGGGTCCGTGACACTATTTAAAAACTTGCCAGTCCCCGAGCGAAAGAACGACGGCCATCGCGACTTGTCTTTAATGTCTCATGTCACACACATAAAAATGGGTTAATTCCGATACCAGGGTCCATGTCGTTAAAAGAGAACCGGCTCACAAACTGTTCGCGTTTGCCCTTCGATCGTTATTTATAGCGCCGCATTGGCCATTAAAAAAATCGCAGGTCGGTTATAATAAAATCTGCGACTCATCGATATTTATCAATTAATTATTTGACTTTGTTGTAGTTTGTAGGCTCTCCGGATGTTGAGATTTGGAATTAATTTATTGATGAAGCTCGGGCCATCTTGAATATGGACTGGAGACTTTTCTTGTTCAAAATTCATTTTCGTATTTGCCGCCGAAAATTTGACATTGCATGGCTTCACATCGGCTATGGCCGAGTCTGTCGTCGGTAACGCCGCCTGGTGTCAGAGAGCCGAAACGCGCACGTCGTGCGCGTCCTTGCGAGGAGAGCAGAGGTCGCCGTCACTGGCGCTAAATGCCGGTGTTGTTAAGATGGTCAGAAGCGTCAGTGTAGCTAAACGTCATAGTCGTGAGCATGGTGGGCGATAAGTTTTTTTTTTGGTATAAAATGTTTATCTTGATTAGGCGAGGTTTTTTCCCTTCCCGGTGGCAATGGAGCGTTGGTAGCGAAGGTCAAAGGTGGTCCCGGCGTTGAATTCCCGGCGCGGGTTCATTTGATCAAGTAGTATGGTGAAAATGTGCCCCTGACATAGTTGGATTGAGGAACTTTGGAACGCCTGGGTTCGATTTCCTAGGAATTAGTTAGTTCCTTTTTTTAGGAACTGGAACTGTGTGTTTCTTTTGTGTGTGCATGATTCCTTTTCTGTCCTCAGCACGTCCATTTGATATCATGAACGTAAACACAATTTTTTGAGTCACCACTCGGAATCTTTAAAAACAAAAAGTGTTAATCGAATAAACGGAAAAGTTCCAGGTTCCTTTTTAAATGGAACTGGGAACGGCCTGCTTTATTTTGAAAAGGAACTAGGAACGAATAAGTTTATTTTCATTTCTGTAGGAGCAGGAATGGGAACTGGTTCCTTTTGTCATAAGAGGAACGAGAACTGGAACGAGCTCCTTTCCAAAATGAACGAATCCCAACACTGCTCCAATCGCCCAGCTGCGAATAGGGTGCACCCGGTAGTTGCTACCCGGACGTTTAGCTGCGCTGCCGTGTTGCGCGCCAACCGCGGACGATTTCGCGCGCGTGCGATGTAGCTTCCACCCCCGCGTGGCGCAATCGCCGCGGACCAACCTTGACGCGCGTGACGACGGCAGGTCTCCCAATCAATGACAGACATAGACTGTCCGGATCGATTACCACTGGCGAGTGGGCGTGGCGTAAAGAAAAATGGCAATCTCCCTTTTCCCGAGTTTGCTTCCTTTAAGTAAGAGAGCTTTATTTCCGAGAAAACCATCGAGACAAAATTGAGCGTTTTTTTGGGGAACAGTCGTCTTGTTAAGACGTCCCCTACATTTTAATTTTAATTGTCGCCGCTGGTGGCGCTTTTGAGTCTGCTGGATTGTTATTTTGGCGCTTTTGAGTCTGCTGGATTGTTATTTTGGCGCTTTCAGATAGTGCTCTCAGTGTTCTCGAAGAATCGGATGGCTCAGCGTATGGTATCGATATTTGGACTGTCAGTGGTTTTCTCCGGTAGTTGCCTCAATTTGCTGTTAAGCCTGACAGAGCCTCAATTTGCTGCTGCAGCTTTGGTAAAAACGGTTGGTAAAAATTGCAGGATATTTTTATTGTGTGGAGCAATAAAAATCAGCTGCTCCTTTCCCGCAATTTACGTTACGACTGTTTCTTCTACGCTCGTATCTTATTTATTTTTTGGCAATCAATGATTGTCAATCGTTCTGGTGAATATCACTGCCGGAGATTTCTGTACCCCTCTGAACTCTCGATCATTTGTAGAGGGGCACATTTTTCCCAGTCCCAGGGAATCGAATAATCGAGAGGCCGAATCGGGAATCAAACCCGGGGATCGCCACCACTGAACGTACCGGTAATCTCATACAAAATATATCTTTGAGTGATCGACCTAGAGTCATCCGCCATCAATCCCACCAGTCTGCTTCCGTCTATGTCCATTCCATTCGCCCTCCCCCGCCCCAGCCCCATATACCCAATCCCCGCCAAACCCCGGGGAAAAATTCCAGCGAACCGCGCGCACCCCCGATTTCGTCGGACATAAAAAAAATCCTCTGCTCTCTTCGTACTCGTAGTCATTTTTACTTGGGAGCCATTCATCTACGAAACTCCAGTTAGTTCCCAAATTCCTGGATACCGCCAAAAAAATGCACCAACCACCACCAAAAACTGTCCTATCTCCTTAAAAGTTGTTTTCACGGGAGTGGTGGATAGTGGGTGTGCTGCCGATAAACACGCGGAAACTGCGCTCCTCCCGTATGGCAGGCAGTCGGGGCGCGTTTACGATTTCATCGCGGCGGCGTTTGGCCCGATCGATACCAAGCAGAACGGAACGTTCCATCCGCACAACGTAGGCCTACGTCAAAATTGGAAATCGTGCGTTTTGCGGTGTGATCCTGGGTCGTCAATTCGCTTTCAATTGATGGAATTTCGCCAGGACACCACGCGTGGTGAGATCCGCGTGTTCCGATAGGTGATTGACGGTCGATCGACCTGTGAGACTAATTAATCGGTGGCCGAATCATCCTGCCTCCCCGGAGAAACGGAGTTTTTTTCCCCCATCCGAGTGAACCCGCGTCGTCGTGACTCGATTAGAGCGCTTTTTATTTGTGCTAAGAGTGGTGGATGACGGGACGGAAAATGTGGTCACCATAGAGACGATAATAAAAAAACAAGAGCGGCCTGAGATGGACTTTAGAAGCGCGGGTCCGGTCGACAACAGTGTCGCTGCTGTGGTCTTCATATATGACCATCGTCCACTGTCCTAGATACAGAGTTGGTGCTGCCTGTAGTGGTGTCGAATTTTTCGTGCTGGTGGTTTTTCCATAACGGTTTTTTTTTTTTGTGGTGCATCTGCCGTTGATTTTGGCTTAATTTTCGTGTTCGACTGTTCCCAACACACCAGTGACTTGTTTCAGGGTTCTAGCTATGGAAATCGAAATGGCATCGCCCGGCCATCTAAGGTAAACGAACGGCGGAATATACTGAACTGTTTTGTCTAATGCCATCACATTGGACGTGTGTTGTCGCCACGTTGAGTTTTTTTCGATTTGCTGGTTGTTTGTTTCCTCGTGGGACCCGGTGGGGTGGTGCTGGTGGTGATTGTTGGGGGTAGGGAGAGGCGGTGGTCTCGGCGACGATTCCGGTGTTGTTTGGCGGCATAAATGTGTTCGGTCACTCGGAATTGGGGTTTTGACCGCGGTATAGTTTGAACTTTTTGTTAAGGAGGGTTGCCAATGTATTCGTGTCTTCACCAGGGTGACCAGGGATCTTCACCTGGTGATTTGGAAGTTGGACTAGCCTAGGCTTCTGAACTAGGTAGGGATCTTTAACGGCGCCGGTTCCTGGTTGGGTGTTCTTGTTTATCCGATCCAGGGGTACCGGGGAAAGAGTACGGGGTACCTCACATCTCAAGTCATTGTTATAACACGAGGGATACATGGTCCCATGTAGTGCTGTTCAATACAGACATTATACGTAATGAAAAAAATGTCCAACAGACGTAGCTCTACATTTGCAGTCTGACAATTAATTCGCGTGAAATTTGGGTATAAAATGTGAAAAATAGTTACATCGGATCCGGTCCAATTTCGGTCCGGGGATCTTTTTTTGAAATTCAGTTCACCAATTAGATTTTTGTTATTCGCTGGATTAAGTTGATATTTTTTATTTCTAGTAACGTCGATGATTGCATCATTCAGATTCAGATTCATGTTTTCTGATCATTTTGTCGTTAGGTCCATTAGTTGAAATATTTACTCTGGAAAACCTTGGAGATACTATAACCATATTTTAATGAATTCCGATTATTTGCCGATGTATTTAAAATTGTCATTATTTATATATTTATTTATTTTTAAGTCGCCGTTAATTAATAATCTGGTAATATCTATTTTAAATAAACTACAAATTGAGAATATTTATTTGTTGTCTAATGTTGATGAAATCTTAGCAGTGAGACAGTTTCAAGTTCGGTTGATGTTATTTTTGATTACGAAAGTTTTTCACTAATATTTAGAAGATAAAAATGTTACGACATACGCAAAACATATTTTCAAAAATTGTTTATTTTTAATTTTTATTATATTTTCCCCCCGCTTTTTCTAACATTAACATTAAAAAAAGTCATTCCAAACTTAAAATATTATTTCAATATTATGTTTTTATTTTATTTCTAAACTAGAGTTTAACCACTATGTTCCATTACTTGTTGAGCTTATTGGCTTTCATCACCTGATTAGATCACGTGATCTGTCGTTTGATTAACTAGCATTTGATCTCAGGACGACGGACCGAAAACCGTACGATCCACACAATTTGGTCGCTGTTGCGCCCCCCCCCCCTTTTTTACGAGTCCTACATACATGTAGATTCGCATGTCTGCTTTAGTTTACGACCGCTGGTTCCATTTGTCCGTCCCCTTTTCCCCATTTCCCCATTTCTGTCGCGAATATTTAGTCACAGTAGACACATTTACGCCGTATTTATGTGGAACCGTTACGCGATGTTGCCACTTGATAATAATTACTGGATCCACTTCGGTTAAGCCAATTTCTTGTAATTCGCGGTTGGCGGCGACACTGCCGACTATGGTCGCCGGGCGCGAATGGCATTTGGTGTCCTCTGGTGACGTTTCTGGTGACGCTATTTCGTTTCAGTGCTCTAGTGTTAGGTAGGAAGAGAACGAAAAAGATTCGTTCCTAGGAACTGGCTACTTTTTTTTAGGAACTTAGAAACGTCTAGGTTCCGTTTAATTTTTGAGGAACTGGAACAAGAACTGGTTCCTTTTTATATCGGAGTAACGGGAACTGGAACCGGTGCCTTTCCAAAAGGAACGAACTCAACACTGCAGAGCTCCGTAATCACGTTTATTCGTTTTTGTCTGTTGCTCGGGTTCGAACCTGAGACGTTCTAACTACAATTTCAACTATGACTGACGGTTACAACAGTGCTGTAGTTGTATCTACCATTTAACGCTCCGAAAAGTGGTTTGGGTTTTTTGGCAGATGGGGCGCCACTGCACAAAGGGTGACTTTCAACCTGTCATTACCGACGAAACGAATGCCATCTATTGATAAAGCGCAGTGCCAATAGCCGCGACATTGTTTGCTTGTGAGTCAGATGCAAATAACTGAACACTGGGCTGCCGTCGTTGCGTGATTGTATCGTGAAATGAGCGTGCCTTATTTTTAATTGTGCGGTGTGAGGATGTAATATTTTGTAATCGGCTTGCACACGGTAGACAAATTCATTTTAAGACTAGAGGTGTGATGAGTGCATATTAAAATAATTGTGCCTATTGTGAAGGACATGACTATGGTGTCAATGGTTAAGATCCGGGGTTCCGCATTTGGCAATCGTTGCTCTCGGCTATTTGTTGCTGTTGTAGCGCCATCTGCTCGTCAAACTATTCAACTGCATTTGAGTTTGGTTTCTGACTGTTCATCTCTGTTTATGCTTTGCGCATGCAGCGAAGTAATTTTCTTTTAATGATATCTGCTGAATTTAAAATTGATAATGACAACTGCCTAGTTGTGATATATTTTGTATTGATCCACTTTAATAATTTAATTGTTAGTTTTTTTTTCCTTCAAGGAATATATTTTTCGGTTTAAATTATTTATTATTTATTTCAAAATGGGACCCGGCATGTAGAGAGAAATGCGTTCGATTTTTCCGCTTGTCGATCGACTGCATGATCAGCTGATTTTCTGATTTTTTCTAAACGTTAGACAATTTGAAGAAAAAAAAAACGTTGAAAACAAACGTTTTATTCCTTATATCGAGTGAGGGGCGACATGGGAACCAAGTATCCGCCAAAAGTGGTCTAACCAGGCGCTACGGTGATTTAAAAAAATAAATAAATTGGGGGCCTCGTATGGTTGTCGTACCAGTCTTGACGTTGACAGATTTTTATTTCTTTCGAACAATCTCTCAAGACGAACCTTTAGACTTCTGCACGAAGTTGAACCGATCTTTAAACGTTTAAAATAAAATACGACTTTCTCATTCACTTTGTCGCCATGATTTGCCATCTCAGCAGTGAATATGAGACAAGCTGGGCTTTTACAGCTTGATTCGTATATGCAGGGGCGGACAAACTGCCATGGCCCGGGCGGAAATTGATGCCAAGGGGCCTTTTTGGGGGGGCCCAGTCGGGTATTTTTTTGATAGAGGGTGTCCAGTGGGGAATTTCTTTTGGGGGACCCAGGCGGAAAATTACCTCTTTTCCGCCATGGCTAATCTGCCCCTGCATATATGGGTCAACCAAATGCAAGACTCGCAAACAAATCC